>APFE031341554.1:106883-182493 GCA_000404065.3 Pinus taeda
AAAAAAAAAATTACATATCTTATTGTAAAATGGACCATTTCGCTAAATAAAATTTGCTTATATATAATTGAATGTTATAAATAATAATGAAGAACTTTTTTTTCAGTAAGAAAAAAGCGGTATCCTATTATATTGGTATATCCAGATAACATAACAGAAAGTATAGAGCTAGAACAAAACGGCTCAAAATGTAGAAATAACCTATATAGTGCATGAATAAAACTTAACCATGCAGACTGTAGTTATGAGAATTCTCGAAAGATGATAGTATGCAAAATGGGGCAATACTTACAAAACAGAAGGAGCTTGAGCGATAGAGAAAATCAAAAAACCGGGGAATGGTACATACCAGCGCTGGATGTATTGAAGAAAGAGTTATGTACCCGGAAGAACGAAATCCTGAATTTGGTACCTTACTTCCCCCACTGCAATAGTCATTTCCCATTTACCAACTTGTGATTGGAGACCTTTCTTTGATAGTTCATCTGTTTGTGAATTATGAGACCTGTTCACATGATTTATAGATAATCCTTTCTTGTTTTCCATAGGGACTTAATTCTGTTCATCCATCCAGACAGATAGTGATTTTTTATGGAAATCTTGACATTAACATGATCTATAATGATGTTGGAATCACCATAGATCTGCATGGATTCAATGTTTAGGAAAACACTGAGTTGGAGAAGCCATGTTAGTGCCATAGCTTCCACCTTGTTTGATCCTTCACCCCCATTCCAATAAATGGCAATATGCTAATCCTCCTTTGTAATAATGTAGATTCCACAAGCACATATTCCATTTTGAGCAGCCCCATCAAAATAAGCTCTAGGAATATCCGCCTGGCATGGAGAAAAAGAATGTTCCTTAGTCTTTGCTTTCTTCTGCTGAGAGATGGGAGGAGAAAGGGAGTGGTACTGAGAGATGACGATTTCAAAAACAAATTTAAAACTGTCCTTGCAGTTTTGAAATAGTGCCTTATTCCTCCATTTCCAGATAGACCATAAAACAAATCAAGGAACAGGCCGCCAAATCTCTTTCTGATTACTCCACCAGATTAATGCATCTTTTATTGTTGGATGAGATATATTTATGAAACCAAAGTAAGTAGCCAAGTTCCTCCATAGCTCCTGGGAGTGAACACATTTTAGGAAAATGTGAAGATGGTTTTCTCCCTCCGCTTTGCAATTTAAGCAAATAGGTGGACCATGCCAATTCCTCTTTTGAAGGTTGTCCCATGTTAAATTTTATTATGAAAAACCAGCGAAGCAAATATGATAATCTTATATGGAGTCTCATATTTCCAAAAGGAAATGGGGAAGATGTTTTCGGGAAGAGGAATATGAGCCTTTAGAAGTGATAAATAAATATCTTTCACATAGACATTCAGCTTACCCTTGGCCCCCTTCCAAAAAAGATAATCTTCTGATTCAGATTTACAGATACCCCTATTCCGCATTGTCCAGATTAGTTGATTCCACTGTTGAGAAAGTAGACCATTTAGGCCTAATACCAAGGCATTTTTCCATATGGGGATGGGACCCTGCCACACATCAATGACCTACCCTAGAAGAAGATACCTTTGCGATGAAGAAACTGAAGTAGCTGTTGATCGAGAGATATATTGCCATCACCACCCGCAATAGGATCCTGCCCAATAATAATGTTGTTTCCTGTTTGAAAGCTCCACACTAGATTATTGAGGAAAAACTGCTCAATCTTACGGAAGCTTCGCCAAATAGTAGATCCATGAGAAGATCCAATCTAACTTTTCCTTAACCAATAAGAGATCTTTCTGTTGCCCATATGCTTCATTTTTATGGCTCTACTCCACAGACTATCCCCAAATAGCCCTCTCCAGATCAATTTGCATAGCAGAGCCAAACCAAACATTCGGATATCCATGATACCCCAGCCCCCCAACATCTTTGGAAGTGTTAGTTTTGATGGCTTGAAAAGGTGAAATTTCCTTCTTTCATTGCTTCCCCCCATATAAAATTTGTTTTTAATCTGTTCAGTTTATGAATTATACTTGCTGGAATAATAAATAAGTGGGCCCAATAAACCATTAGTTGTGCCAGCACGGATTGAGTAAGAATCATCCTTCCAGCCATTGATAGACATTTAAATTCCCATCCTGTTATCC
The DNA here is from genome assembly GCA_000404065.3 of Pinus taeda. Taxonomy (NCBI): domain Eukaryota; kingdom Viridiplantae; phylum Streptophyta; class Pinopsida; order Pinales; family Pinaceae; genus Pinus; species Pinus taeda. The sequence continues at coordinate 109,027 of APFE031341554.1, forward strand.
TCCTGAAATACCGATCATAGATCCACATCCAGTCTATGACTATATATCCCGATGGTTTTAGGTGATAACCCAAACATTTCATGCCATCTCTAAACGGCCTCGCTTCAATATTGAACAGCTGGACAAGATATTCAATATTTTCCATATTCACATCACCATGAAAAAAGGAAGACATATCTCCATTGATAATTAAACATGTAGCTCTTTGAAATCTTTTCAATATTTTGTGCAGACAGATCCAAGAATTCTGGCAAAGCATAGAAAAAATCAATATGTCATCCACAAATAAGTTATGAGAGAAAAAGATTCCCCTACTGATTTTTAGAGGACGGCATCTTCCCTCACTGACATCTCTTTTAATATGGAGACTTAAAGAGTCCATAACCAATATGAACAGAAGGGGAGAAAGAGAGCATCCCTGTCTCAGGCCCCTAGTAGCTGAGAAAAAAGGGGATGGGGATCTGTTGACAAGAATGGCATATTTAATGTTTTCCACACAAGCCATTATCTAATTTGTACACTGATTATTAAGGCCAATTTTGATAAGCAAGCATCTTAGAAATCCCCAATCAAGGCAATCATATGCCTTCTTAAGATTTATTTTCAGGATGGCAGCCTCAATTTTTGTATGTGCATAGAGTGCAGGCATTCTTGAGTAATTGCAATAGCTTCCAAAATGTTCCTCCCCTTGAGGAAACCATGCTTTTCCTGGGACACGTAGCTTGATAATATGTCTCTAATCCTTTCTGAAATGATTTTGGAAATTGTTTTGAATATGGTGTTGCATAAAGAAATGGGACGAAAATTAGAGAAAGAGATAGGATCCTTCTTTTTTGGGATTAAGGCAATGAAAGTTGATGAGATAATAGGATTAATTTTGCCTGAAATCCTAGGTTCCTCTACCATACTCAATAGGTCATTTTTTAAAAGGTCAAAAAAATGAATGAGAAAGTCGATTGTCCAGCCATCCAGCCCCAGACTTTTATCCTTTTTAAATGACTTCATGATCACCAAGAGCTCCTCCTCAGTCACATTAGCATATAATAGTTCATTTTGATTCGTGTCTAACATGGAAGGAAAGGAGTCTATACCCCAAAGAATATCCTCAATCCTGCAGTCCTCATTCCTTTTGTAAGAATTCTGAAAATAGTTAACTGCCTCTTTTGTGATTGCTTCCTGAATTAGAGGCATGTTGCCCTCCACGTCTTTTATCTCCCATATAGAATTTGTCTCACGTCTTTTGTTAGCAAACCTGTGAAAAAACTTCGTGTTTCTATCACCCTCTTTTAACCAAATCGCTCTGCTTTTCAGTCTCTAGGTAGCTTCTTCAATCTTCAGGAAATTTTGTCGCCCTCTTTCTAGTTCTCTGATTCGGGAGCGCATGTCCCATGAAATATTGCTTTCAGCGATTTTCCTCACCATCCTATCAAGCTCCTTATTTATTTCATGCATAACTTTCCTGTTTGATAACTTCTTTTTATGTTTCCAGTCTTTTACTCTCTTTCTGAGGGATCCAAGATGATTCAGGAAGGACAAGGTGTGAGAGGATTGTTCAAGCATTGAAATAGGAGACCATGACTCTCGTACCATCTTGTTGAACTTAGCATCCTCCAGCCATACTCTGTTAAACTTGAAAGGATTCCCATGTCTACGTCGATGAGATATCCATTGAAGAGAGATAGGCCTATGATCAGAGATAAAACTATTTATAATGAAAGATGATGGAAGCCCAAGGCGGACCATCAGGCTGTCGTGAATAAGGAACCTGTCAAGTCTTTTTGCAAGATATGAGTTCCCAGATCTCCCATTATCCTAAGTAGGAGCCATCTTAAATGGGCAAACATCCACAAAATTGTAATGGAGAATAGCCTTATTGATGATCCCACCCACTAGATCATTTTTACGACCCCTACCCCAAACTTCATCATGGCTCGTGGTACAGTTCAAATCTCTTGCTATCAATAATGAATCTATTTCCATTAGCTCAGAAGATAAGAACTGGTTCCAGTATGAAAGTTGATCCTTGTAAGGGGCATATATTCAAAATGTGAATGCAACCAGCAATGCCACGAATTTTAACAAGAAGAAGGATGCCAGCAAAACATCTAAAGGCCTTTGCTGATATCCAAGCCAGATCCCATAGAACAGCCAAGCCCCCAGAAAGCCCACTTGCCTCTGTCGTAACAATGTGCCATGAAGGAAACATATGCCTAAAATATGCAATAGTGACTGAACAACCATGCATTATTTCTTGAATGAGAAGAATTTTTTATGAAGATAAGACGAAAAGATCCTTAAGAGCAAGAAATTTAGGGCCTACTCCAAGACCTCTAATATTCATAGAAAGGATTTCAGTCATGAGGTCATTCCATCGGGCATACCTGCTCTAAGAGGCCCACTAATCGCGAGATCAATAATAGGAATTTCAATCAAAGAGGGATCATGAAGGGAATTATTTTGTCCCTCCTGCCACGAAAATGCCTGCTACCCTTGTTCTGCTTCCGACGAACAATCATATACCCCGCCGATGTAGGGCTAATAGTAGGAGAAGATGCTTTAAGGGTTTGTGGATAGTGAGTGGTTGAAGATAAAGGGATTCCTTTTTCAATATCATATCCAGATCGCTACCAATCGAATTGGTAGGAAAAGGGACAGGCGAATTCTGAGGAGTGACAGAGACGCATGGTGCTTTACCTTTTAAGTCAGACCTGGTTCTAGCGAATGAGGGGCCAGTTAAATTTATAGCAGGGTTGCAAGGAACATCCTCATGAAGGGACGACGGGTATTCAACAGGGGAAGGGGAGGATGGTGGAATGATATGGATGCAAGACGGAGAATGATTGGCATGACAAGGGTGAGGGATCGGGAGAGGAGTTCTGATCTCAGAGGTTGGGGCAGCTGGAGGAATAGGAAGAGAGGAAAATGCCTCTTCCCCACAGGATGGAGGAACAGAGATTGGAATATTTTCAGGATAATGGTTAGATATGCTCTGTGACAAAAATATAGGGGAGGGATGGGGTTAACAAGATTCTGAGACGGGGAATTGGAGATTCAATGATGAGACTCCCAGGATGGATCTTCCTTTTTCGATAAGCTTCTTGTCATATAAGGAGATTTAACCGCCCTAGTAGCCATAGTTTTAATTTGAGTCCTTTCCCCCTCAATTTCACAGTGCTCATGATCCAACAATATAGAGACAGAATTACCAAAAGCATTTCTTTCCTTATCAATCCCACCCGACCGCCGAGGGCAGGCCCATTTTATGTGCCCAGTTTTATAACAAACTGAACAACGAAAGGGAACTCCCCAGTAATTGAGTCTCTAATGGATGGAAGACTCTCCCCAGGAGAGGACAATGTGCTTAGGAAAACCTCCTCTATACTTTTGCTTGATAAGAATCCAAGCTACCCTTTTATCCTTAGCCCCCAGTACCTTGGGATCGACATAGACAAACTTCCCTAAAGCATTCCCAATATCAGATAACGTCTCCTTTGTCCATAGTTCAATCGAGAGACTTGGTAGTTTAACCCAAATGAGATTATTTGAAGGTGTGTTTCTTAATGGATTATATCCAATATACCATTTGTGAAGAGCCAAAAAACTTATTCCATGAACCCAAGGACAAGCCCGGATAACTTCCAGATCCTTCACATTTAAGAAATGGAAGTTATACCAATGCCCCATCAAACGGACAATTGTGGGAGTGTACCCGAGTAGAGAATTCCATTCGAACCCAACCATGATCTCATTTGAGAATCATCCATATCCGGAAAATGCCATTGGCCAACTAATGCCTGGTTTTGTAGACTGGCAATTCTATCAGCTAAAAAGACACTATCCAAATTGACAGTTGGGGGAGGCGGGACAATCTTTGCGAGATGTTGATTCAGTTTACGCCACAGATGGTCGACCCCACCACCTTTTGGGTCATGAGACGACTTAGAAGGCTGGACGATCAAATGATTAGCCAACGAGGATTTCCGGGTCGACCGGATGGAATGACTGTTGTGAGTCGCTTCCGCTTCCATGGTGGCCCGCACCATTGCGAATAAGTCAGACTTGTCAAATAGAATTTCCATAAGATGCCAGAAATGGAATGAGTGACCAAATCAAACTATATACGAAGGAGGGCCCCATAAATTTATGAGAAAAAACATGAGAATACGCTCCAGGATAGATAAGGTATGGGTCGGGGCCTACAGAAAAATACGCAATTAAGAGGTCTGACAGAAAGGAGGGTACAAAAGATTATTCCAAGTCTTTTTGACAAGTTGAGAGTAATGCGCCAGGACAGATGAGGGATGGGTTGAGATCTATGGAAAATACCAAATTAAGAGGTCTGACAGAAAGGAGGGTAGAAAAGATTATTCCAAATCTTTCTGACCAATCTGAGAGTAATGTGCCTGGATGGATAAGGGATAGATCGAGATCTACTGAAAAATACCAAATTAAGAGGTCTGACAGAAAAGATGGCATAAAATTCCACGTCTATTTGACAATAAAGAAACCTAGGGAAGACCATCGACTGTTAGATAATTAGAAAGGAATCCTATAAAGAACAGAGAGGAAAAAATGACGCAATAGCAGTGGCGGTGTACTATAACTTGAATAAATTCCAATATAGAACCAACCTACAAGACTCCCGGAAAAATTCATACTAAGAATTTTGCGGTCTCTGGAAAAACCAGAGAGATAGAGAGAGTGGAGAAGATATCGATGGCAGAGAGGTATCATGTAAAGCTCCGCAAAACAAAGCAACAACAGTAACAATGCTTGAACGAACACCACCAATTACCAATCCTAAACTTGAACTCTAGGCACGGTTTAGATATGACACAGTAATTTTATAGAATTGAAATAGGAAATCAAACCCATGCAATTTTATCCATAAATACCTTTGATACTGTTAATATATTGTTGATCATACATAGAGACATACCACAGATTCTATCCATATACTACTAGAATGGATCAAAAAAAATCATTGAGTGCTTGCCAACACAAACCTAATATAACAAAAGTAGATGCTCAGAGAATAGAAATATTGTCAGAGGGAAGCTAATACGTGAACCTAACCTTCAAATGCAAATGGACTGTCGTTGCCGAGAAGACCACCATCCGACCAAAGCTGCCACAACCCGATGCCCATTTCATATAACAGCTAAATCAGAGGAATATTGCCAACTCTAAATCAAATAATGTAAGATGATGTCCCAGTTCAAGAGCTAGAGATAGAATCAAACTTAGATTATCAGAGAAGGAAACTTAGTTCAAAGAAGAAACTGTATGGACTTGCCAGGAGATCAAAGGAAAATCATGATGGACGCTCGAGACTACATATAATGAACACCAATAAACTAGATAGTGCCCATAGAAACGATAGACAGATAAGCTACATGATAAGAAAAGATTAATTACCACGCCTCCTGGAACAGTGGATGGAACTGGTAAGGAAGAGATAATGGAGAAGGAATCAGCTTCCCTCCCTGCGCAGAGTTGCGCGGAGAAAAGAAGAAGAAAAACCGAAAATCAGGCACCCAGCACACGATATATCGAGGAGATATGCATGGAAGGATGAATAAACTACACGTAGCAAGCCAGGAGTCTGCCAGGTGAAGCTTTGGGAGAACATCAAAAGTGTTAGTTGATGACAGATGCCACAAACAGATGGATACACGCTCCTCCTCCTTTCAAGCCAACCATTGGACGTTGCCGCGGCCCAAACACGAAGTATATGTCATGTAATATATGCTCATTCCCGCGGTCCAAACATATCGCTCGGTTCAGATTGCATGTCTGAGCACATGAAAGCGACAACAGGTAGCCTCTACATGGCCTTGGCGGATGGTCTAGACGGATGGTCTTGGTGGATGAAACTTAAACACACCAAACTAATGAAGAACTTATCATGGAGGAACTTATTACCATTGGAATAATCTCAAATCCCTAGGAAATTGGTGGGTAGGGAGCACGAATCTAATTTTTTTAATTTATAAAAAGTCAATTCAACCTTTAATAAGCATTAAGACAAAGTATATGCTAAGCATATTCCCTTGAAAATCAATCTAAGCCCTCAATTAAAAAAATTAAAAAATTAAAAAATAACAAATAACAAATCCTCATCTAGCTTAAGTTGAAATAAGGCAATTATTTTAAAATGTTATAAATCAATATAATTAGTTTTAGCCCTAGATTTATCAAATACAAAACTATCAAATTTCTTAAGATATAATTTTTTTAATCATTTAATACGAAAGAATTAACAAATAGAATTAAATAATAATAAAAATTACATCTATCAAAATTTGATCATTTAAAACACTTTATAATTTTAAAATTAAAATAAGCCTATAGTAATATGCTATATTACAATAAATAATAAATATCACCTTGATAGATCCAAATTTTAGATACATTGGTTTATACCATTATTACAATATAGCATTTGAGAAATTAATTCTAATATATGAAACTCACAATAATATAATATTGAGAAAATAAACCTTAATATTTAAGCTAAGTAAAATATAGTTTTTTATAATTTGTCATCTACTTTATTGAGAATAGATTTACATGTATACAATGTCTATTTACTTTAATGGAAAGTAACTAGCATTTGGACCAAATGTTGCAAAGGAAACGTCATAATGCATAAATTGAATTACGCGAATACAACAAAAAAAAATACTTTGATAAAGAATAAAAATATATTCAATGCTCACATCAATGTCCCATTAACTGGAACCACTTAGTAGACATATCTATCAACATTAGGATTACACAAAATGATCAGGAAATTTCTCATATACAAACAACACCTTCCACAACAAGTAGACATATCTATCAACATCAGGATTACACACCATGATCAGGAAATTTCCCATATACAAACAACACCTTCCACAACAACCTTTTCTCACATCCACATTTTAAAAAATGTCTTGGAACGTGATTGGAATATCCCATATTGCCTTTTCCATTATGTTCATAAATCTTCCATATTACTATTTTCATCATGAAGATTGTTAGTTCATTGTTGTAAAGTGTTAGTGTGTTAAATTCAATACTGTTCAACAAGTGAAAAACATTATTTAATTAGCATAATATGCATTTTTCTCTCACCGTGTATTTTTCAGTCATTCATTACAAAACTTCCATCAAAGAACACAAGTAACAGATTAACATGTATTTTGTCTTCATTATTTTCATCATGGAGCCAAGAAACATGAAATCCTAGAGTGGGTGTTCTTTATATCCGAATTGTTGCAATGGATGTGACTTGCCATCAAAAACAACATTCCCATCCTCAGATGAACCTCATTCTTCTTCAGTTGACCACTTGATTTTATTCAATTCCCATCATTTTTTCTCCATTCATTTGCCCCATCTCGTTGTCTATCAACGGACTGCCCTTGTCCTTCGAAGCATTACCACTAGTAACAAGGAGATCATCAGAAAGCACACTTTACAACTTTCAATAGCGCTGAGACATATCACATACAAGAGTCTTCAAGCTGCAATATTTTGTTCAAATAATGCATTCTAAGATCATTTTTCTTAAATTTCAATTTATAATAAGTTGTATTTTAATATTTAAAATAATTAATTTTAAAATATGTAGTAAACTATTATTTTTTAAATATGTAGTAAACTAACAAAAAAAGTATGCAATAATGTGCCAAATTATATAGAGTAAGTTATGTATGAGTGGGTACTATGAGATATTCTCATAACTTTGGAAATTATAATAATTGTTATTTTATTTTTTAATTATTAATAATTATAATACATTTAATATAGATGAAATATTATTAATTAAACAGAAATCTAAATAAACAAGTTCTAAAAACACCATTTTGCACTTTCAATTATATTTTAAATTATCCCACATGGATGTCAACGATATCTCATGTACTTGTTTTGTTTTATTAATGATAATGACCATAAAAGTACATCGAAGCATATTCAACGCACCTTAGTTGCAACTTGCAAATTGTGATAGTTGTCCAGACTTCAAAGATACAGAATATACGAATATACGGAATGTAATGCAAGGCATCTTGTCACGCTTGGACAATATTTAACCAATGCTTGCTTTTATTACACTCATTTTTTAACATATTGTCCGCATACACAATTGGGAAAACTTGACAAACAAGACGCCAAGATAAGATTATCGCATACACAGTTTTGATATTGAAATAAACTGCTCCCATGAATACCATTGCTCTCCACCAGCATGACCTCTCCCCACATCAATTGTGATGTAATACAAGACCACGTGTATCTCGAAAGTCATTAAATTATTCCTTACGTCTGCTGCTTTCCCAAAATTGCTAACGAATTTGATTAGTGTTGACCCACTCTAAAATATAACCTCCAATTCCTCTTTTCTTCTTTCTGTTTTTATCAAACAGATTGATGCGCACATTTATGCAAGAATTACACACATCCAATAGAATGGATCCGCACCGGTTGCTAAATGTATTCCATATAGAGGCAACTGACTGCATACGAGAAAGATTAAAAGGGAGAATATAGTTTAAAGAACCTTCTCCCTAAAGGGTACTTTTCGTTCAGTTGTCTAGACTTATGGTAAGATTGAAAGAAATGGTCTCACAAGATGCAGCACACGAAACCCACCACTTGGCATTTTTCCTTCTCTAAAGCACTGTTGTCATGTAATAACATAGTTTCATCATTTGAATATGCATTGTCTATTTTAAATATAAATGGTTAATGTCAATATACATTTTGTGGCAACTTCAAAAATTTGAAATTTAAGCTTTACAAAATTGAACTATATCATGGATTATAATTGTAAGATGGGTTCATTTCTAAAATTACTTTCTCTAAGCCCGAAGGGGTTCGGTCTCATGGTCAGCAAATGGTCTACTAAGTCGTTCATGCCGCTGTGCAGGTCACATGTTCAAGTTTCATCTTATCCTAAGGGGCCATTCCTTGCGAGCTGGGTGGTTCCTCCTAGCTGTTATAGTGGCAGCCAGTGGGATTCGACCCCATGTAACACGAGTACAATACCATTGCCATTACCGATTCAACTAGACATCAAAAAAAAAAAAAATACTTTCTCTAGAATTAAGGGAGTACTTTATTGAATGTTTCATTATTTGAATGTACATTATCTATTTTAATTCTGAATGGTTAATCTAAATATACATTTTGTGGCAACCTCTTTTTTGTTCCTTATATGATTGAATAATGAAATTTCTATTGAGTGTAAAAGACTTCTCATCTTAAGACCACATATCACCATATATACACTAATTGGCATCCTAATCAAAGCATATTATATTAATAAAAATTAATTCAAATAATGGAACAAAATTATAGTAGAAGTTAATAGGTTAAAACCATATATGTAACAAGATTAGCATCACCCAACCAAAATCAAAGTTGTGCATTCTATATCTCAATAAATTACCACACAAAAAACCCCACCAAGCTCAAATGCCTGAGCATTTTGGCACCACTCGCTATAATAGCCAAACATAAACCATCTATTGTTGTAAAACTAAGATCCAAAATTTTCATATTAGTACAGAGACTCATTGCAAAGAAGGGATGTATAGTGAAGGAAATAGGAATGGGAGCAGTAGGAAAGATTGGTGATATGAAGAAGAAACCACCTTATCCCATGCTCCCACTCCTCCAAATTTTAATCCACATAATACGTGCCTTGTCTTCTCAAAACAAACTAGGAAAAGAGGCCTTCTCCAATGAAACATGATAAGCTGGTGGCATATGGAAGAAGAACATAGATGAAGAGAGATGTGATATGTTATATGATGTAGATGTTGTCTAGTTTGGAACTGTTCCTTTGCAACATAAATTATTGCATTAAAAAATAGGTAATAAACTAATTTAACTTTACAAGAGGCTTACCTAGGCCTACATGAATGGAGACCCTCAATTTCATGAGGTATGTTCCCTGTGAGCATATTATATGATAGGGCTAGTTGTAGTAAACATTTCCCAAGAGTTGCATTTATACTACTCGATAATTGGTCCAGAGCACAATTTAATTTTTGTAGTTGTTGGAGGTGGCCAATGGATTTCGAGATTATTCCAAAGAGATTATAATTATTATGTTTAAATATTTATTATTTTTATGATGAAATTGAGATTGATATGTTTAATTTAGAAGGGATTGTATAATTAGGCATTTCTGATCTGGAGAAATCTATGCTCTAAGTTGTGCTTACTGGTTCACCTCTCACACCTCTCCAAGCACTTACAATGTTTAACTTTGAAGGAAGCACATCAAAACAAATGCTAAGTATTAATTGCTAAAACTAAATTGCAAAGAGTTTTTTCTAGCGACAAACCTCTCAAGGGCCATTTTGCCGACATAAGGAAGCAATGTGTAGTGGCTAACCTTCTAGGCCAGTTATAATCTTGTCTAACATATTACAAAAAGCAACTTTAAAAGGATACATAGTATTAATTTCCTAGCTAAACAATATAAGAGTTGGTAAATTTATGTTTGTAAAAGTTGACATACATTGCAAACCCAAGACATATTAGTTTGTGTTAATGCCAAATGAAAAATCTACTTGCAAGTGCAAAGGCTACAAATGAATTCTACCAAATAATTTATTCTAAGAAAAAAATATTATATTGTCAATTATGTTTAATATTCCTTATTCTAGTTGTGCTCCCTAATTGACGAAGACATCGACTTCCTTATTTAGGTTTCTCTTGACGTGGAAGAATTCAATATGATCACATTTGTCCGTAGCTAGCATTATTCAATGTAGATGTGTGTGGAGAAACTACTCATTATTTCCTTGAAGTTTAATCACTTGTTGGATGACTATCATAGAGTCTCCAAAAAGTGATAATTGGTGAAGACTTCTAGAGGAAGCCATTTTCAAAACCCTCCAAAGCACAATAAATTCAACTTGATTATTTGTTGAGATTTTTAGCGCCTAGAAAAATTGAATCACTCTTTCTTCTTCGGGGCCAAATGATATGGATAATGTTACATGATATGTATATGAGGTAAATATATAGGGAATATTGTGCATTATCAAACTCATTAATATATATGGTCATGCCACATAGTGAGACAAATGAGAAGAAAATGATCCTTTGGGAACTAATAAGGATGTTGGCAACCAAAGAGAGGTTGAAGTTTAACAACAACCAAGGTGAAGAGACATTAAATTATAATTCCATATTTAAAATATAATTTTAATGTTATATTTGCTAACAAACTAAATTGCATGATAATTAATAATAAACTATATTCAAATGTATGTAGAGATGGATGGTATGAAAGATCTTTCAAAGAAATTTGAATATTATAGGTTTAACTATGTGCATAATTTATGTTATAAGATAATTGTATAAGTGTAAGAAAAATAAAGAAATAAATAAAAACAATATCAAATAGTATTAGATAAAGGGAATAAATTGTAAATTTTCTATGAACAATTTAATTGGTAATAGTCATGTTATAGTAGTAGTGGTAGAAATCAACTTTGCATTAAAAAATAACAATAGAATTGCAACTACAATGGAAACAATGAATATTTGTTTTCTAAATAAAATCTTACAATATTGTATAATAGCATACATGAAGCTACCTACCACGAGGCTCACGTGTCTCATTTGTTTGCACGGAACCATATCCATTGGCTATAAGGGCACGTTGACGAACAAACTCTACCACATTTGATGTTAATGGTTCCAGCAACAAAATGGCCTCACTTAATTATGTGTCTATACAATAGACCCACAACCAAGGCTCCTCCATATCTGACATGTGGATTATATGACTCAAACAGTAAAGAAACTATTCATGTGGTCTCTTAAATTTGCAGAGTTTGATTTAGCACCATCATAAAGGAGCAAAAGAGAATATACTGACCCCCTTGTTACTATTCTTACAATTTTGAGCCAAATGCTCCACCAAGTTGTAGTACAAAATTCATAACAAATCAAGTCTAAAATTGATTTAATAATAAAAACGTGGTACACTGTAAGATAGCACATAAACCTTCGCAAGTTCAGAGTATAAAACAAATCCAAGTGCTAGCACCATAGTTCTTCTCACATCATCACTAACATCAAAAACTACGAAGTGCAATAGATGACGAATGGATTTGTTATTGCCCCTGTATGGTAGGGCGAGAGCATAAATCACACCAAATCATAGAATTGGATACTAATCACGAGTCATTTGTTCTATAAGTATATCTACCTATTCTCCTCTTCCATAAATAGTTAATGATATTTCAAGCACTAGATACTTGTACATAATTGTTTACAAATGGACATATTAAAATCGAGTGGAAAGTTTCAAACTGAGTTGAATTAGATAAGGAAAAATAAATCTTCGAATAATATTTTCAAATGAAATATTTTTCAAATCTCAGACGTAAGTAACCACCAATACCTAATAATCATTCCATGTTGAGTACCATGTGCATATGCAAGTGTCTCACTGCCCTTTTCACTCGTAGTTCCAACTATAAGCAAGGCCATACTTATGCCAAAATCCTCTCTAGAAATTGCACTATCTAAGTAAAGAGTGTTCAAGTGTGCTGAATGTATGCACCTCATTCTTAATCTTGATCTAGTTGTGTCCCATTTCCTTCTTCACCCCTTTGTCTTTCATCACCTTTATAATATTGGCTTTATCATCTCATCTACCAGCGACAACATAGATGTTGGACAACTGCACATATGGTCCACTTCAATGTGGTTCCAACTTTGCATGTTTTGCTAGCTCCAACAAACCTTCAAGGAATTAATTTAATGTGCACATATCTACTCCCTTAAAAAAAATCAATATACTTTAGAGGAGCAACTCAAGCAAGAGTTGAGAGATTTTCACAAAATGGCTCGGCTTGAGCTTTCCTTTCAGATGTAATATCCACCTACAAAAATGAAATTAACTTGAATAAGCATAGAGGAAGAGTGGGTTATGTAGACAGCCAAATTGAGAAGAAGCCCAAGATCATAAAAAGAAGGAGCAATAAACTTTAAGTAACAACGTTAAATTGACCCTAATTTTCTCAATACAACTATGACCATAAACAACACTGGTGTGATACACTCCATTCCTAGATCTAAACTACAATATTGTGTACAGAACCTTTGTGCCCATTTTCACTAAAGAGAAAACCATTACATATAATAAGGTGACAATAAGACAAAGATAACATAGATATGAAATGGGAAATAACAAATAAGTGGTGACAAGACTAAAATAGCTATGATATTAAATTTAACAAACAACCTTCCAACTATAATAACAGTTCAAGGAATGGTAAAGGAGCTCTACAAAATCCAGAAAAAGATGTTTACTTCCGAACTGCCATTTAATAAAAATATCCCATTTAATAAATATATCCTATTTACGTTAAGAACTTGTAAAAGTATGGAATCAAGTTGCAGGTGGCAATTACCTACATTTCTTCCCCCTCCTTATCACTAGATTTTGGGCCTCATGGGTCTTGCTTCATCAGAAATGTTTTCCTCATCCATAGCAGTTTTTTGATGTGTTTCTTTCTTTGTTCTCACTTTAGCCTTTGCTAATAGATACAAAACAACAGTTGGCAATTTTACTGTAGAATTTTATGTTGGAGGTGTTGTAGGATGAGGATACTCATATAATGAGGGCTTTGCATGTGAAATAAACTTAAATTTTGGCTACAGAAACTTTGTGCCCATTTTCACTGAAGAGAAAACCATTACATACAATAAGGTGGAAATAATACAAAGATATCATAGATATGAAATGGGAAATGACCAATAAATGGTGACAAGACTAAAATAGCTATGATATGAAATTTGACAAATAACCTTGTAACTAGAATAACATGTCAATGAATGGTAAGGGAGCTCTATAAAATCTAGAAAGAGATGTTGACTTATTCACTTCCATTTAATAAAAATATCCCATTTATGTTGAGAACTTGTAAAAGTATCGAATCAAGTTACAGGTGGAAATTACCTACATTGCTTTCCCCTCCTTATCACTATATTTTGGGTTTTTCATGGGTCCTTCTTCACTAGAAATGTTTCCCTCATCCATAGCTCAAAAAAATATAGAAGTGGATACCAATACCAAAATTGAGTAAATACTGTCATAACAACATCAACAGTAATTTTGTCATGCTTAGTCCTAAATGACAACTTAATTGAGACATTCCAACCACCTGCATCTAAAATACCACAAGCTAAAATTTCACCCATCTTGCTCATGGTGTCTTCATTCTTGTCAAGAATGATCTTCTCAAGTTGACGCCTGAAATAAGAAATAAAAACAATGTCAGGGTGATTTATTGCGGAAATACCTGGGGTTTGAATGTAATAAAATAGCACCACCATTCTTGCAACTATAATGGAAACAATCAACATTTGTTTGCTAAATAAAAGCTTACAACATTGTATAATAGCATAACTGAAGCTACCTACACAAGTTTCATGTGCCTCATTTGTTTACACAAGAACCTTAGCCATGGCTACGAGAGAACCTTGACGAACAAAATCTATGACTATAAATGTATTACTAAATATATCATTAAGTTTTAAAAAACCATAACACGAAATTTAAATTACCTTATTATTTTTCTTTCTCCATTTTTTGATAATAAAATATTCTACAAAACATTTACATAATGCTATGAATATTATTATATTTTTATTTTCCCTTTTATTTATATTTTTGTTCTCTATTTTGTTGATGATTTTTGAATGTTTCAATTTTATAACTATTTTTATTTTGTTTATACTTTTTTATATAAATATATAGTCAAAATCATATGTTCCTAAAATTTGGACAATGAAATTAAATTATTTAAATGTCTTATAGTTCAACTCTATTAGAAGTACTAATTAAGTTTATAGATGTATATATTTTACAATAGGTTTTCCAGGTTACAATTTAATTATCAATAATTATTAGATGATGGGTAAGGATTTAATCTCCATAGAATGTTTTAAAATACTCTTAGTAATAGTTATAGAGCAAAAGTTGTGATTTATTTCAAAAGTAGTTATGTGCTTTTGATTAAATTGATTAATTGCAAAAAATGTCAAATGAACATGTGTCATATCAATATATGTTATGGTTTATGCATATGTGGTATTAGGAAGCCATGGTATTGACCTATAGTATTATAACAAAGTCTCTTTATAGATTAAGATTTTCCAAAGTAAAATAGAAGTGAATCTTCATAGTTAAAAATCTTGTGACATGTTTTTTAAATATCTATATATTTGACTAATATCTTAAGTTTTTTTACAATTAATAACAATAATTTAAAATAAAATTATAATTAATTTTTATTTTTTTAATTAAAATTTCTTCTTACATATAAATAGCTTTTACTAGATAATATTATAATACACAATGTACACACTAATATAAAATATACTTGAAAATAAAAATGATGTATGTGAATATTATATTATAAGTTTATAAAATATTGATAGTTGTTATAAAATTTACATGGTAAATATCATATAATTAACATTATTTTTATATTATTTTGAATAAGCTTTTAATTTACATGGTAAATATCATATAATTAACATTATTTTTATATTATTTTGAATAAGCTTTTAATTTCCATGGTAATTTTGCCAACATTCACATTTTCTTTCGTTCGCTGGCAAAGGGAGAATGCCTAAGATGTCAATAAAATTCATAATACTATGTTATATATTTTGAAATTTGGAAAATAATGCGGTGAATGCGGGATTAAACATGTAAATTGTGTTTACGATTTGTTATCATGTAGGGTCACGACAATAGGGCGTAATAAAATAGAACATGAAATGGTTACAATCAGGGATCAAAATTGAACACGTCAGAGCCCTTCAAAGGGTCTCTAGCACGTCAGAGAAGTGGGGAGAAAATGTTACCAGTCAAAAAAAATTTAAAAATTGATTTTTGTCATTTAAAAAAAAAAATTGGAATAATATCTTAAAAAAATTTAAGAAGTGTTGTCAAATTGTCAACCTTTTTTTTAAATTTCATTTTTTCTGAAATTAGAATTTTAGGAATGTTGAATTTGTAAATTCCTTTTCATGTTAAAACTTAAATCCAACTCCCATTTCAAAAACAACAGTTTCCTTTTGAGTTGTTTTTTCTAATTGTGCATATGATGCAAGTTCTTATTAATTATTATGTCACAATTACCTTTTGATACCATTACATTTGGCAGTTTATGAGTTGCTCCCATTTCAAAACAACAGTTTCTTTTTGAGTTGTTTTTTCTAATTGTGCATATGATGGAAGTTCTTATTAATTATTATGTCACAATTACCCTTTGATACCATTACATTTGGTAGTTTCAATTGAGAGCGAATAGATGTCAATATGGGCCATGTATTAGGTCTGTAATTTCACTGGGTTGTGCCTGAAGGCTGCCCAAAGCAAGGTTTGATGACGATTTAAGTTGGAGAGGAGCATAGATTCATCATTCAGCGAACACCTGTCAAGCAAGGTTTAAGCACGATTTATGCTTGGAGAGAAGCGTATTCAACAAGGTTCCTAACATACTGGATTTGATTTGTTTATGGATTCCCAATTCCTGGTATGTTTTCATATTAAAAAATGAGATACCAAAAACATATACACCTTTGTACACTCTTTTGTTGAATCCTAAACCTGTTTAGAATTTTACTGAATTTTTTCATTCATGCAATAAACTTAAATTTGATTGAGCTACTTGTATATTGGCTTGAACGTTCTGGTCACAAAAATTTCCTACAAAATTAATCCTTATCTGAACTGGAGCAAGAATATAGGTCTCTTGTTTATCCATTAATGGTAAATGCATCTGATATATTAGTTGTGGCTCATATCAGACCTGCCTTATACACAACATCCATGGGGTTGTTGTTCCACCATTCTCCTGTGAAAAAATAAAAAGAAATTTGAAAATAATTTACTGTTGTCAATTGAATTGCTCTTTTTTTTATGCTTTTCATTATAGAAGTGCGACCTGAATATGTGCCCTTCTAAATGAAATTAAGACCTGCCCTTCAAATTTGATCACTGGTTACAATCCTTCTCATAGCACATTAAAATGTATGAACCTCGAAACTCTTGGTAAAATTATGAGGTTTGGTAAATATCACTTACGCCTAAAATTAAAACACGCCCTTACGACGGAGTCAAAACTTTGTATTGGTTAACCAATATTTGAATAGGGCCTGATTGTAATACTAAATGAGGTGCATGTAAAAACCTCAAAAATATATGCTTTTAACACACAAACATATTTCTAAGAAACCAATTTTTCGCTGACTTGTTCACGTTATAAACATTACTTGTTACCACTTAGAATGTGACATCATGCACTGATGTGATAAGCATTGGCTTGTGTCATTTCTTGCCACCAAAATCAATGCTGCACCACTGACTATCCTTCACCATTTCATGCAAAATATGCAATGAATTAAAACCAAAATTAGTATTGTTGTTATTATTGGCAGTGGCAATGTTAAGATTTTGAACGGAGGGATCTCCATATCCCTGCATGCATTCACGGATTGGTAAGAGGCCACAAACGAAGTCTTGCGCCAATCTATTTTAACCCTTCTTGCTTAGGTGACCACTTTAATTTGTCCCCATTCCAAACGCTGAAGTGGATCCTCCTGGTTCGAGTACTCTGGCATGGGATATACGCAGATTCTTCAATGTTCTTTAACGCCCTGATGGATATAGAATCGATCAAAAACTTGGTTACAAAATGCAAAACATATCATAAACATATAAATAAAAAGTTTGAAACAAGATTGAATAATGGCACAAAAACATACTAATAACACCATTAAAACCATTCGGTTGTTGTCATCGGATCGTAACGTGGTTGCTCCACTGCTCAAATCTAGAGTAGAGCCAGTAAAGCTACGTCGTTGCTCCAGTGTCCTAAATGAAGAAGTAGAGTACCCAATGAATTATTTGGTAATCCCTGCCACTACAATCAAGAAACTGGTAATTTGATACGTCACATCTGGATGTTAAGATGGTTGACGGTTCGTATGGAAGATAGTTGACAATTATTGCAGGATCCTACGACCGAGTAACAACCGTCGCGCCTGGCATTGCTCAATTCAAATCAATGGCTAATGATTACCCAATCGTCTAACAACAAAATCGAATGGCACATATTTTGACACGACAGCAGTTTGGGAAGTTCATTTCAGGGGAAACGCCTTACGGCGTAAATATTCTTTATGAACTTAATATTTAAGGATGAATATTTACTAAAAATATTGTAACAATAATTTTGAAGTTCTAATTAACTATATATATATATATATATAATGAATGTTGAACACCTTATTTACAAATTATTTACCCCTAAGTAAGATTAAACGAAGAAATGAAATCCAAATCCACAAAAATAAATTAAATCATATTCAATCACATTCTAGCTATGATGATTGAATGGAGACTTACCCTTTAAATTAAAGGGATACTATTTCCTTCAAAGAATGCATTGTTTTATTGGTTACACTTAATCAAATTTACTTTCTTAATTTGAAATATTCAATTTGATTAAATTCCTAAATAAGATAGGCAAAATAGAGAATTAGTGAATTAAATCCTCTTAAAATTCATTTTGCTTACATCACTAATTGGAGCACTCTTTAAATTAAAGTCATAAGGTTTCTTTCAAATAAAGCATATTGTGAATGATTTTGTTTACTTTTTGTTAGAAATGTATAAATCATAAATCAGCTAGCTCATTCAGTTTTGCAATTTTGTATGCAATTGAATATCATTTCAACTCCTCTATTTCACATGAATACTATGGGTCAATTCCATGGGCTATAAAACCCATGGGTCATATACATTACATTATGTTACATTACACCATCTCTATCATAGCCAACAATTATTTAACAAGTCCTCTACTATTTTGAACTAGAGAGCTTATTATTATTATTTTTATTTTATATTTTTTTTCTTCATTCAAAATGTTTTATAATAATTATAATAATTTTATTTTATTTTAATTTCAACTATTATTATTTTCTATTTTTAATTTTAATTATTTTTATTATCTATGGAGAGAATTATTTACTTTTATTCTTTTCCTCTCTACCTTCTCACCTAGGGACTTATTATTTTTATTTTTATTTTTATTTTTCCTATTCAAAATGTTTATTAATAATTATAGCTATTATAATCTCTATTTTTAATTTTAATTATTTTTATTTGTATTTTTTATGTCATTTGACCAAGTCAAAACGTTTAACAAGACAGACATTACAACATCTCTTCCGTATTAGGTTGGAGAGCTCCTCTAAGTGCAACAAACACCTAATCAACAGTGACACCTACTCCATGCATCCCATAATTACACTCGGGATATTCATATAAATTGTTGCTTAGAGGAATTCAGATATTCATATAAATTGTTGAAGATTTTGAATGATGTAATTTACACAAGGGTTTTGATAATGGTTTCTCTTTAGCAGTGTTGATAATGGTTGTTTCTAAATTTGTTCGTTTATGAGATCTTTGTCGGCTTCTCTCAATGAATAGAATAAGTTACGGGACAGATGTTTTAGCCGAGGTTGAACAGAGGCTATAACAGATCCACATTCATAGTTGAAAATGCGAGGAGATCTTAGCAAACGGAGGAGGTCGAAGGAGGTCATGACATCAAAACCCTGTTTAGATGTTGTGATTTAAAAAACCCCTTCGATGATATTGCTAATTAGTGTCGACATTACAGGGTTTATCACGAGATCACAGAGACAGCATACAGTGAATCACAATACAAGATTTCGTGACAGTAGCATTTGAATCTTGATCAGGTTCAACAGTGGTTTTCTTTGAGTTCAGTGGGGTAATCTTGAATTATTGACCATCAGAAATGGCCTCTAAAATACCGAAATGGGAAAGGTTTTTTCCCGAGTTTTAGAAAAAAATAGGGTTTGTCCAAAGGAGGGTTTGGGTGTGAGGGAGGCACTGTTCGAAGTTGGGTGGAGAAATTAGGAGTTCGGCACTACAACAGTAAAGGGGTTGGAGCTTTAACATATACAATTGTTTGCATCATAAATGCATTCAAACATGACAACGAGACAAGAAATTTTAGAACCTGTGGAAATAAATAATCCAGAGCAAGTGAAAATTGTCTCATCAGCCCAAGCTGAGAAGTGGGTTTGGGTCAATGCCAAACAAAATCGGGGCATTTTAAAACAAATACTAGCCCGTCTAAAATGGAAGCAAACAAGGAAAAACGGTCTCAAAGGGAAAGTACTTGAGCCCTTCATAATAAGCAATATTTAAACAAATCCCCTTCGCAAGCATGTGGCAGCAACAGACTCAAAAAAGTCATTGACGGTTCTATCTTCTATAGTCCCACATCCACACCTCTCACTTGGTCATCTAATCTTTATGTGAAAGAATTGTTAAGTGCAAAAAAGAGGTTAGAGGTTTTAAGCTAAAGAGCGGGTAATAATAGTTGAAAACCAAGCTTTACCAAAAAGCAATAAAGTTTTGATGGAGCAAGTGGCATTGCTACAAGAAGCTCTCCTGTTAGGGAAGACAGAATGGAAACGCATGAACGTAGTTGTGCAAAACATGAAGAAATTTGTAGTGGAGAGTACAAAGGTGATGAATGTGAAACCATCCCAAGATAAAGGGAAAGTGGTTGCCCAAATAAACAACCATGAAGAAACAGCAAGAAGAGAAAGGAAAGGAGGTTCCACAAAAGTCTCCAAAACCTTGGCTCAAACTATTAGCATTCTACTAATAGGGAAGGAAAAGCAAACGTCCGGGTTGGCAACATGCAAGATAGAGAAAGCAAGGAAAGGCAAGATAAAGCAACAAACATAATTATTAAAGGGGTGAAAGACTATGGGAAAAATTAATGTACTCGACCTTGCAAGAGACTTCTTGAAAGACAAACTGCTATGGCAAGGACAAATATGTCAAGCCTAGAGAGTAGATAAGTTTAACAGTGAGAGAGTGGGGTTCATAAAAGTCATCATGCCTAGCTTGCTTGATAACTATATCATTATAAACAAGAAACAGCTCTTGAGGGGTTCTCGCTTTTTTCTAGAAGAAGATTTAACTATAAGACAAGAAGAGGAAAGGAGGGAGGAAATGTCAAAGGTTAAGGCAGCAAGAGATGAGGGAAAGAGAGCATGGATTTATAAAGGTAAAGTTGTGATAGCGTGATTTGGACCTTCTTCCAAAACAAGGCAACAAGACGATAACAAAAAAGAAGCAACAAATTATTTAGCAAAAAATCGAGAAGCAAGGTCAGTATGGACAAGCGGGGACAAAGACTCAAATGTGACTCTTGCATGTCAAAACAAATAGCAATCAAGTCATACCCAGGTTTCCTTAAGATTAGTTTGTTGGAACTGCAGGGATTACCATGGGAAAGAAGCCCTGGGTTAGCGTCTATTGCAGATGATAGAGACATAATTTGCCTCATAAAAACACGAGCATGAAGGGT
Organism: Pinus taeda; assembly: GCA_000404065.3. Classification (NCBI taxonomy): domain Eukaryota; kingdom Viridiplantae; phylum Streptophyta; class Pinopsida; order Pinales; family Pinaceae; genus Pinus; species Pinus taeda. The sequence goes on from APFE031341554.1 coordinate 130,494, forward strand.
GCAAGACACCTTTGTTTGAAGGGTACTGCAAGATGGCACTGTGGAACAAGGCAGTGAGGAATGGCAAACGACACGAGGGTGTCCTGGTTTTAGTGAAAGAAAAACAATGTTGTTTCATTCAGCGAGAAAAAGAAGACTCAAATAAATAGTTCATTTGGTTTAAAATATCATAAAATAGAAATCACATCAAAATTGCAACATGTTATTTTGTGCTGCAAGTTTAAAAAATCTACAAAAATAGAGGGCTTGACCACAAAGATCTCTTTGCAGCCCTAAAAGCATATATTGCAACATATTCCTAGCTAAGTGAAGTCCTTATAGTGGGTGATTTCAACGCTAACACTGCAAGTGAGCAAGCAAACATTCTTTGTTGTAATTTCACTTGCAATACTTACAATGGAGCAAGTGTAGTAGATTATGTAATTTGCTCGCCATAGTTTGTGTGAGAAAATGGAGGAAGTTTTGATTGAATATCGGATTTTAGACTTAAAATCAAATCACAAACCAATTTATTTAAGTTCCTCTTGGACCAACAAGAAGCAGTTAGGGTCAAAAACTCTGTTTAAACAAAATCTCCCAAAGGGCAAAATTCTTTTGACTCTAGAAAATTGTAATACCTTAAAAATAACGCTAGAGAGGCTCTTCGAGAAGGAGAAAATCTCATTTCACAGTCTTCAGAGTCACGAATTAACACATTTAATTCAAAGCACACTTGCAGAGTGCAAAAGAGCAAAAATTAAGAAGTCTGAAACAAATTGCTTTTTAAATAATGCTTGGTTTGACGAGAAATGCAAAAAGACAAGGAGAATGTGGAAAAAGTCAAACAAGGATAACATAAAGCCCAAAGCTTACAAGCATATATTAAGAAAGAAAAATGTTGATTTCATTATTTCTTGGAGAGAAGAACTAATCTTCCTTATAGAAAAATGACCCCAAATTATTTTGGAAGGAGCTCCAACAAAAAAATGTGCAAATTGAAAACAACATTACAGCTTCTGAATGATTCGACTATGCAAGACAACTTTACGAGCAAGATCACAAGGTTGACCCTCCTCCCTTGGTCAACATTGATACAAAACCCTTCACAGTGCAAAAGATAAAAATGGGTATCAAGAAGTTGGGTGTTGGAAAAGCAAAAGACTTGGTTGAACTCCAAGCAGAGCATCTAAAGTGGGGCTTAAAAATTCTTGCACCTCACATCACAAAAAATTTCAACATCATACAACAAGGGTTCTCCACAAATTGGACAACTACTCTGGCAAAAAGGATTTTCAAGAGTGGTAATGTCAAGAATCCCTCCAATTATAGGACCATAATGATAAATCCCTTGTTTGCAAAATTATTTGGAAGCAAGTTAAAAAATAAAATCAACAGGTGGACAAAAGAAAGAGATAAATGTGCTAAAGGGCAAGCAAGTTTTAGACCTACACATTCCACATTTGATCATGGTATAGCTTTAAGGCACATCATTAAAAAAGTTGGGGAGAAAAAAGAAGTATTTTGTTGCTTTGTTGATTTCAAAAAAGCCTTTGACACGATTCCTAGGGATAAGCTTTGTCACAGAATGGAGGAACTCGAGGTTCCCGGGTATTTGAAAGCAGTGGTGCATACATTGTATGAAGAGGTGAAAGTCAAAATTAACACTTAGAAAGAATTTCTGAAAGTTTTAGAAGTGATATTGAGGTAAAGCAAAGTTGTCCATTGTCTCCTACCCTTTTTGGTTTATATATCGACAAGCTTGAAGAGTGGCTAAATTCACAAGGGGTGACAATATCCATTTGGGCAAGTTTGTTACAAGGCTTCTTTTGTACGCAGATCACCTTATTCTTATTGTTAAAATTGCGCTTGATTTGCAAAAGCACTTACTTTCCCTTGAGCATTTTTGTAGAAGGGTGAGGATGCAAGTCAATATTAGCAAAACAAAAGTAGTGGTTTTCTCTAACAAAAGAAAGCATAACCAGTGTAAGTTTTATTTTGAATACAACATTCTGAAAGAAGTTGTGGATTACAAATACCTCGGAATTGACTTCAACAGAAATATAAGCTGGGATGGGTGTAAAAATAAAAGAACTTTAGGAGGTTGGAAAGCATTTTATACTTTTCAAAACAAGTGTATAGAGACAGAGTTATGGCACTAGAAGACCACTCTAACTCTTTTTGGGCCTTTAATGATTCAAGTGATTCTCTATGGTTGTGCACTGTGGGCCAGCAGTGCATCCAAAATGTAGTGGAAACAAATTGAGAAAATTCAAAAGAGTTTGATTACAAACAAATTCAAAATTAAAAGTGCAATTCCTTATGATATCTTGTTAAGTGAAACAGGGGCTACTCCTATTGAAGCAATTGTTATGGCACAAATCATAAAGTATTTTAAAAAGATGAGCAAATGGAAGAGAGGGGATATGGTCTAAGGTTGTGTTTAATGACATTGTGTAAAAGAAACATGACTTAGATGCGGCAAAATAACAAATGGTTTAGTAAATTGGGTATTTGCTTGAACATGTGTCCCACACACAATAAAGAGAGAAAAACTTTTGTTATGGATAAGTTTCACAAATGTACTTAGAAGCTAAGGAGAAAGAAAAAGTATTATATTGAAGAGTTTAATCCCACTCATAATCATCAACAAAAAGCATACATAGAAGCCAATATTTCTTGGAGAGCCAAAATTCTTATTGCTCAATTAAGAACTAATTCTCATCAACTCCGTTGTGAAACAAGGTGCTTGAAAAGGCCAAAAGAAATGTGGGAGGAAAGAGTGTATATTTTGCTCTTCCAAAAAAGTGGAAACAGAGAAACATTTCATTTTAGAATGTGATGCCTTCAAAAACAAGGAAAGTTATGCAGATATTTTGGTTGCTAGCTCTTGGGATAATCTATTCAACGAAGGGTTTGTCGAGAAGCTGGGAGCATTTTTTGTGAGACCTCACAAGAAAAGCGTCAAATACAAGAACCAGATGAAGAAGCAATCTATCCCATAGGCTATTTTTAGTGTCATGGACGTTAAAATAATTTCATTTCATTTCATTTCAAGGATAATAATAGATCGCTTATTGTCCATCACATACTTGCACTCAAATATTCATATTAATTGTTGCTTGGAGGAATTCCAAACCATTTTGGAAACAATAATGGATTGCTTATTGCCTATCAAAGCCAACCACCAATGGCTCATGTACAAGCTTATAATGACCAAAAGAAGACCAAGTGGCTGGTATACAACAATATTTCTTTGTTACCCATTTTCAAAGATCTATACTGCAAGAACAGCCAACTGAAAAGGGGCATTCCTCGGTGCAACGTCCTAAAGGCAGAGTTATACGAATAAATATCTAAGAAATGTGAACTCAAAACAAAACCAACATTCAGAGATTCTAGGCAACACCCTCACCGAAATCATATTTGACCAAGTAATTGTGAGATAGAAAAATTAAAACTTGCTCATTTCTGTTGGAATACCATATGAATTTTAGAAAATTTGGATCTTCGATCCAAGTGAGAACAGAATAAGAATAAATTCAAAGGCCAACTAATGGAAATATAATTCAGGAAGGTTAGCTCTGAGAAAGACCTTCCCGGCAACTCAAGGGGGTGCAGGCAATCAAGCATGTAGTGAAGGTGACAAATAACTAATTGGTGGGAAGTGGAACATACCCAACAAGATCCAGGGATAATAAAGTGCAGATCCTCCACCACCAGACACGGATAATCACAACAATTCCAGCGGGGATGGTCACTCACTGTTTGGTCATAAAGTGTTGAAACCAGTAGGCAACCTTATTATTCGCAGGAGGCAAAGCGTACTTGCCCATTTACCTCTGCTGTTAATGGCAACCCCCCTTACTCAGCAGATCAGGTCTAAAAACCAAAGCCAGCAACCCGCTCACTCCATATGGGATGGTTATCTTTTCGAAATGGTTGAAGAGAGCCCCATTCCTGTCAAGCACCTTCTCTGTGCTACAGAAAAAGTATTATACATAGCTCAGGGAAGGTTAAAGCATATTGAAGTAAGGTCCCTTACTCGAAGGCAAACTGAGTTACCCAGACAGAAAATCTTATTTTATAGTCTCCAAATCAAGATGTTAAAAGCCACATTGAACAGTTTAAACTTTACACACTACAAATTCAGAACATAGCAGCCAATCCATGGAAAGCAAAAAGAACAAAAGACGACAGTCACTTTTGCTATTCAATGATTTTTGAAACAAAATATAGTATCAAAATGAAATCATCTTATAAGGGAGTGCAGATCAGCTGACTCTTTACTAGTGCGAGAGCTCAATTAACATAAACATTAAAAGATCTCATGGAATTAGAAGAGGAATGACGCCAAACTGGACACCAGCTCAATTAACATAAACATTAAAAGATCTCATGGAATTAGAAGAGGAATGACACCAAACTGGACACCAGCTCAATTAACGTAAACATTAAAAGATCTAATGGAATTAGAAGAGGAATGACGCCAAACTGGACACCAGCAAAAAGCACATTCAGAATCCAATCAAAAAGAACGAAACTTTGAAGAGATATGCACTAATACTTTAAATAAGAAACCATGCCATATAATTTGAGGTAACAAACTGTTGCTTGATTTCGGAGCACCGAAGTTTATAAGATCATCTTGGCTTACAAGACTACACGTGATGAAAATTGATAATGATTGCTATTGCAAAAATCTTATTTGCTTCTTTCAGTCGTATGGTTTGTAAGACAATTAACTACCGGCTGCACCAAGTTCCAACGCACTTCACATTAAAAGGGGAAACCTTTAGCATAAAAAATACGAGCCATAACAGGCTTGAGCAGGACTGAATATCTATTAAATTTTAATTGTTGCATAATAACAGAATCCCAGTACCACTAAAAGAAGCACTCATACAAGTCTCCATAAACTCCAATAATAACTGTGAATCTGGATTGTGATACAAAACCAGATGAATCTACCAGATGGAGAAATTGTGATTAATGCAGATAAAACATTGATAAGCCAATAATGCCCACCAGCAGCTCGGATACTGAATTCCAACAGCTGGACCAAAACACTAATGCACCATTAGTAAACCCAAATTGGGCATAAGCTCACAAAATTGCATACGATATCTATCTAACCAAAATTACTATGGCAACGAATTGATCAGAAATTCATATTCTTTTGATGAACACTGCATTGACTGAAACCTTGCATAAGAACCTATGCTTCTGTGATATCGTCAACAAAGAAAAAAATCAATGCACCAAGCATTCCCAACTTTGTTCACTGAATGTTTATTATACTAAAAGCATATTAGTCCACAAGTTAAGCAAAACTCCACATGACATCTGACTCAAAATAATTTAACTAAAAATCCCAGGGCATTTAGATAACGAGTAATACTGACCCTATGCTTCTGAAGCTCAAAAGAGAAGCAACAGGGTAACCCAATCCCAACTCCGAGCTGCAGTCAGCATCCTTGAGATGACGAAAATTTGATTGCTAGTCTGAATCTTCGTAAACACCTCCATCATCAGATAACTCGTCAAAAGTCCTCATATCTAGCTGGTATCGAAGGATTCCACCGATACCACCAAAGCCCCTACAAAATTGTGAACCCTCCTGGGATTTGTTAGTAACAAACTCAAGACTGCAGCCGAAGCTCTTGTACTCATTTGCAAACCACTCCAGTAAGGATGTTTTCTCCTGAACTTCCAACTCAGCAGGTGAAGCTGAATCCTTAAAATTGCTCGGATCCGCCTCTTGGTCTTTATTCAAGTGCTTTACAATTAATTCCCCCGTCACTGAATGCTTCAATACATATCTGCTAATATCCAAATTCTCCCATACTATCAAGGTTTCAACAGCACCCATCTCCAGTGCCTTGAGAGTGTCTTCAACCCCAAAAACATATTTTCCTGTATCCTGGCTTATCTCCTCAAAATATTTTCCTATTAGACGTTTCTCTTGTATGAATTTTACATTTGATAGTATCTCTGATGATAGTTCAATCGCTTGATTGAAACCGTTCTCTCCCCCATAGGATACATCCACCACATTTAGAATCTTAGCTTGTAGCCTGGGATCAAACATGTCAGACTGGCTCAATTCTGTTTTAAAATCTGCCGATCCAGCTAAAATTAATCCCGAAACATTGGGCTGGCTAGTAGCAGGATTTATAAAAAATTGAGTTGCTAGCTCTGCTGTCTTCCTTACATAATTATGACGCTTTTCCATTCGAAGACGTGCAAAACGCAAGGCTGACTGTCCTCCTCTTCCATGCTTTTTTGGAAGATCAACAGTGAATTTGTGAAGCACTTCACGAGTGTTACCACTCAGGGTACCAAACAGTGTACCGTTACCATCCATGACTATAAATCCAAACTTATCATCAGATTCCAGCAGTTCATTAAGTGCCTCGGTATGGAACTTGTTATCACAAAGATACAGAGATGCATTAATAGGCTTGAACGGCTCAAAATCAAATGTAACTTTCTTTTCTTTCCCCTCATCATTGACAATGGTTCCAGTATAAAGCACCAAACCATTTGGAGGAACCCTATTGTAGAGTTTCAGCCTTTGCTGTGCAGATGTGATGGCACCTAGAACTGATTGTCGGTTTACTCTACTCTTGATGTTGGATGCTGTTCCAAATTCATCACCGAGCATTTTTGTGACACGCGAGATTTGATCCCTTGGAGGCATGATTAAAGATATCATACTTGTACCATTACCCCTAGCAGATTCCAGGCCTTTTATCAATTTCTTGATCTTCCATATCTCGATATTCTTATCAGTCTCCTGTCCATCTGCCATCTTCGCCCGAAATAAATAATCGGGGAGTGTGGATAAGTAAACCCTTTCAAACTCCTCTTGTTAGATTGTTTTCAAATACCCAAGCAGGCCGTAACCACCTGTGCTGATTAAGAAATCAGCGAGGCAAATCTTAGAGCTTCGCGGCAAAAAGTATATCCTGACACATGAATAAAAGTGGGGGGATCAATATTTACACCAGAGATTGTAGTATCGATGCCAGTAAGAACACAAAATATTTAATGGAAAACCCATGTTCAATCATCAATCAGGCCAAGAATAAACCCAGTAAAGCACTACCAACAACTAGGAGTCTAACATTGATAAGCTACAAATGAATCTAAACAGCAAAAGTACTGCACAAGAAAGAGAAACATAACCTCAAAGAAACGAATGACAACAATTACAAAAAGCATGGATCAAATAGTCTCAAGGTCCAACTGGCTGTGGTCTGGCAGAAGCAACTTGGAGCACTTGACACGCCTTCAAAATCAGGCATGTCTGCTCCTTGTGTCAAGCGGTTGGTTGAGTCCCCCCGAGGTGTGGATCATGTTAATTCACAAAATGGCTACATGTTAGTGTGACAAAGCTGTTAATGGTGGTCCACTTGCTAATACAGTCTTTGTGGATAAGACAAAATGCAAGTACTGGATGACTTTGACAGAACAGCTACCCCAGTGTCATGGCTTCGTAGCCAAAGGTCTTCTGGTTGTAAAGCTGCTATTGTAAAAAGTTATGTACCATCTCCAGTCAAAAGGGGGGCTTCCCTTAAAACAAAAATACGAAAGTCTCAACAGATAAAAGGGAAGCACTGTAAAAGTTCGGCTTTCAATGTGATTAATGCTTACCCTCCTCCCTTCCTCTGATGCTAACACGGTTGGCATCCTTGTCTGCTTTGCAGAGTGCACTGTACCAGTTTTTCCTTTTATGGAAGGGCTGCTGATGTGATACATGTTTATTAATACAAACCGTTGTTATATAAAGTAGAAAAGACCTGAACAACCAAATGAATTTCAAAATCTGCCAGAGGCCCTTCGAGGGCTCACAAAATAGAGTATATGGTGGACTTATACAAGCTGATTTCCCAGAAACAAAATCAATCCACATGGGTCAATCAAAGCCACTAGACCAAACCCGCTTTGCCTCAAACCGAAATCAACAGACAATGAGAACAAAGACCAAGTGAAGGAAATCCTACAATAGACCATGTCAAGCATTCAAGACCTGTCAATTTTTAATAAAAAGTAAAATTGTAGAGCAGCCCAATAACAAAGCAAGGTCATAAACATAAGACAGAGGCAGGATGCAAGCGAATGCGCGAATCGAACCTCGATCTATGCAATATATTGAAATATACAACAGAGTTAAACGTAAACCATCGATCGAAATCCAATAACTCCAAAACACAGGCAAATATAACATAGAATCAGTGCAATGAAAACATGAAAGGAGATCCAGCTAAAATCCTCTGAAACCGCTGAGAATCTCAATCCAAATTCCAATTTCAATATCAACATAAAGAAGGAAGGCGGACGGGCACTTACCGGAGGAAACAATGCGTTATAACGCTTTATATGTCTGTAGGCGAGTGCGCAAGCTCCACCCAGTAGCAGCCCTCTTTTGCGGAAAGAGAAAGAGAAACGAGATTATGTCAAAAGGGTTTATATAAATCGAAACTCCGGACTTGGACTCCCCTGAAGTCGATCACTAACAATTTTGAAGTCCGCCTCACAATAAAAACCTAAAAGAATCTAAAAAAGCAACCTACAAAGGATGTGAGAATAAATTAAAGCCAAGATGACCCATTGGTTTGTGAAATCGGTATAAAACCGCTGTTGGCAACGACATGAAGATTCTTAAAGTCTTCAATTTCTGCAAAAACAAAAAAAAAATGAAAAGAGCGATGAACCGAAGAGCTTTCTTCAGAGAAGCTTCTATGGGATATGAAGTAAACTTTTTCATTAACCTCAGCGATTCTCCTTTGGTTAACTCCAATTTAAATCTTACATATTAATGGATGAGATAAACACTGAGATTCTTGCGGGAGATTTTTTAAGAAAAAGCTTCTGCTACTCATCCCTGAGATAACCTCTCAGATTCTTTGGGGAGACCTTTTAAGGAAAAACTTTTGCTACTCATCTTTACCTTGAGGTAGGTTAGCAACTCTGAATGCATGTTTCCATAGCAATCTGTCCCTTTCCGTTATTATCTCTCAGGTTTTTCCTGGCATTGATTATATGTTTTGTATTTAGGTTTTGTATTTGATTATGAAGTGTGGTTTTTTTTGGAAGGTGGCAAACCTATCAAACTCAAGTGTCAAAACAGTGAGGATAGCCATCTCTCGCTGTTATCGGAGAATGTTGGTTTGACTCATCACCGTTATCAAGAAAAACCACGCCACCTGTAATATCGGAGAATGTTGGTTTGACTCATCACCGTTATCAAGAAAAACCACGCCACCTGTAATAACCCGTTGGTGGTCTGTAACAGAGCAGGCTTTCACTCCTGCCCTGTTTCCTTACTTCCGCGGAAGACGAGCTCTTAGCCAAGCAAACGCAGTTTTATGTTGATAGGTGTGTTTATATAGTAGAAAAGGTAATCTATATAATAATAAAAAATTAAATGAAAAATATTATGAGTAGGTTTTAAATTTTATAAGAATTAATTATTATTTTTCATATTATTTGATGAAAGGTCTTGTTTAAATGGAGATTTATAATTTTTATTTTATTAAAAGGTTTGGTTTGTTATTTGATGAAATGTTTTGCTTAAATTTATTAAGTTATTTGTGTTAAGGAGATTTATAAGTATCTATATTTTTCAAAGATTTATTAGTTGTATTATTGATTTTTAATCTAATTGTTTTTTTTATTTGTGTGAAGTTAACCTAGTTGTCTTTCTTATTTGTATCAATGTTTTAAGTCTATCAACATTCATCAACCATTTAATATATATTGTTGGAGATTTAGTGTATATGTCATCTTAATGTCAAATCTAATAAATCATATTCCCTCAATAATCATTGACTTTTAACCCAACTGTCTTTTTTATTTACATCAATGTTTTAATATGGCTTGAAGTATAGTGTATACATCTTCTTAATGTCAAATATCATTGACTTTTAATCGAGTTGTCTTTTTTATTTGCATCAATGTTTTATTTGCACCAATGTTTTAAGTTTATCCACATTAATCAACCTTTTAATTTATATGGCTCTAAGTATAGATTATGCATCCTCTTAATGTCAAATCTAACAAATCATATTCTCTCAGTGAGCTCCCTCCATCTACAATTCTCACCTCCTAATTTGTGTAAACATGTCTCTAATTAAATTAATATTTGTTTATCTCTTGATTGTACTTGTATTTGAAATTTTTGAATACAATTCTCCCCTCCTAGTTTGCCTGAACTCGTCTTTAATTAAATTAAAATGTGTATATCTATTGATTATACTTATAATTGATTTTGTTTGAAAGACTAAATCTTATTATGTAATAATGTTGTTTTTCTTTTATGAGAAATGTATATGTTGTCTTTAATTAAATTAATAGTTGTTTGTCTCTTGATTATACTTATAATTGATTTTGTTTGAAAGATTAAATTTTATTATGTAATAATATTGTTTTTTTTCTTTATGAGAAAGTTATATGTTGTTTTACGAGAAAGCATGTTGTGAATGCTCAAATATAACTAAATCTATTTAAATTTTGTTATAAAAATAGCTAAGAAAAATTAGAAGTCACCCCTTACATATAATATATGTGACCCTAACCTTATTATTAACTTGGCAATGTTCAAGTTGCACTCTTTTTCCTTGTTAAACTTTGTTTGTCTCCTCCCTATTGATTCACTTCAGTATTGAATATTCTACATAGTTAATTTTGAAAAAATGGTCATAATGTATTTTTTCTTTCATATTTAAAAAATTGAAAGCTAGTCTTACCCATTTTACGAAAGAGGAAAAACATGGAAAAAAAATGATCAATTAAGCTACACGGAAGGCTTGGGGTGATCTAGAGTAGTGTCCAAAGCATCCAAAGAGGATCCATTAGGACTTACAAGATAAAGCTTAGTAAAATTAAGGGCCTCACTAAGTATCAACTCCTCAAGTATTATGTGTATGTAGTATATGTATCATATACATCTATTTATATGTTAGTTCTTGAACTCAAGTATAGATTATATGACATTGTCAAGGATTTTTCATTACATTATCACTCTTGACACAAGTATTATAGTAAACAATAGTGACAACGTTATATTTCAGTAGTGTCTACCAACCAATAATGTAAGTAGGGAAACAAAAAAGATGCATGTACTAAAATGAAAAGGGAAAGGAGAAGATATGTCTAATCTTACATAAAATGGGACCTCTTGTTCATATTGTTAATGGTACATGAGGATCTTTTTAGGCTAAGTGTGGAAAGGGAGAATTAAGAACTTATGGTACATGAATGCCATGACCTAGGTTGTTTTGATGATAGTAGGAGGTCATACAATATAGGCTTGTAATGTTGATTGGGATACTCCCTATGGGTATAATAGGGACTTGTGGATCCATTAAAGTTAAGAATAAGATAAGCATGGTGGTCATTTAATGTAATGTGGATTAGATCCACGATGTTGGTTATTATTAAATAAAGCTTGTTAGGTAGTTAGCATTGAATAAATGTAATGTGGTCTCACTAAAGAAGGTTTATTGGATAATTTCCATTTGGGAGTTATAAAGAAATATGGATTTCTCCTTATCTCATCATGTTTTGGAATAATATTGTATTGGAGTGTAGCTCATTGGGAGGTTACCCCCTTGAAGGGGCAAGTCAATAAGAGTTGATCCTTCCAAGAAAATATCATTGTAAAATGTTGCCCTCCCTATGTCAAAGGATATTTTGATGTGTTTTGATTAATGAAGTAAAATAGAATTTTAATTAGATTCTTGGTTATATTGATTGTTATTTATCTCTAATATTAAGGAGCACTACGAGGGGTATAAGCGTTCTTTCTTGGGAAAAAGTGGTCTAACGCCCCCTCCCATTTACCCACTTTAACTGGCCTATCAGGGTAAACATGAGCTGAGGGTTACTATGACATGACTCGACCTCCTAAGTATAGCTAAGGAAGTGGATTCAACAAACTAAAACTTTATTGACCTTCCTCATGAGTTATAGGACATCCACAAGCTAAACAACCACTCCAAGTGCCCAAACTCTAAGTTGGATTGCTTTTTTAGTGACCTGGGCCCACAACCGCATGCATGACAAGGCCTCCATGCAATTACAGGCCTCCAACCACATGTGTAATCCTGTAAGGGTGCGGTTATAGCCCAAAACTTCCAGTTCAGAGGATGCGGTCCTAAATTCTAAGCCACCATTTCAGGCTAGCCTCGAAACCACTACCCAACACTCAATGAGACTTTCTAGAATGATAAATAACATCAAGACAAAGTTATTCATTATAACAACCCCGAGTTAAAATTTCATGTAATAAGGTTAATAAAGGCAAAATAAGACCAAGGTCATGGGACTGTATTCCAAGCTAAATGTTGGGGAAAACATCCTAGTGGATATTCATTTGATTTATTATGGCTAAGGAAATTGGCAAAGGCATTGAAAAGGCAAAGAGGCAATAATTGGCATTTATTTATGAAAATAAAGAAAATAGGAGAAAAGGGAGGTGAAAGGTAATAGGTTGCATGTGAGGAGCAAATTGAAGGAAAAATAGAGGAAAATGAAAAAATTAGAGACCTCAATAATAAAAAGGCTCGTGAGGATCAGTTCACAACATTTTGTCAGTTCAATTTAGGAGCTCTCTCTCTATTCTCTCTCTCTCATACTATTGCACACTTAGAGCATTCTTGGAGCACTCTAGCATTGGAAAAAGGAACACAAGGGAAGGATGTTGAAAATAGCAACAAGAAATGTTAAAAACAACATCTAGAAATTCTAATTTAATTTGTCCTTGGATTAAATTGTAATTATATTCTCATAGCAACTTGTAATAGTTAATTAAGTTAAATTGACTTAATTGACTTAGGAAATTAAAGTTGGGAGTCTATCTAGAGTCATGTAGAGTGATCCCTAAATTTTAGGGGCCCGAGTTGAGTTCTTTTGAGTTAAATTCAGTGAAACTAGTTCTAACTGTTGGAGGAACTAGTGAGTGGTCAAGTGAATTAAATCAGATTTAATTCACATGCAGTGATCAATCAAATCACTGATAATTCACTCAAAAACAACTCATGCATGTTAGTTCAAAGGAAGACCCAGTTGACATTAGAGTTCAGGGACAATGTGCTATCAGTTGTATAATTTTTTGAGTTGTACAGATGGTGCATGCAATCAGTAGAAGGCCTATGGATGGATTGCGCAATCATGGGTGGAGAATTTCCACATTAAATGGAGGCTAATTATCTCAAGAATTGCACAAGGAAGTAGGGGCTTGGTAGCCAACAGAATTGGCTAAGTGTTGGCTTGAGCTAGCTTGTGAGGCACAGAGTTAGATTGTACTAGTGCAGGAATTGTTCGGGTTGAACATGCATTGTATTTTCTTCTCAGATCTTCTAGTTAATGCAATATAGATAGTCGGGGTTTTTAACAATTGCTTTCCCCAGAAAAATATTGTGTTATGTGCGATTGAAATTCTTCATTTTCTGCTTATTGTTTTCATCGATCAATTTTGGTTTCCGCTGAAGAGTAGAGTAAATTCTTGTCTTATGTTTTAGCATATCACATAATTTTTTGAATCTACAGTAAAATTCTACATGATATCGGAGCTGAAGACAATATAGAAGAGAAGAAATCGAGTTTGTTCTGCAGGTGAAAATTGAATTTGCAAGTTCATACTTCAGAGCAGCAATATGTCATTCTATTGTTTGCGACTTGAGTATGCCTTAGAGGGAAACTCAAATTACATAACTTGGAAGGATATGATGGAGGCAGTGCTATAAAACAATGGCCTTAAGGAATTCATAGATCATTAACTTCCTAAGCCTCCAACATCTTATGCCTAAAGATCTGATTGAATGGAGAAAGTGTGTGGCAAAAGCAAGAATGATTATCCTGGAATGAGTTTGTGATCACATTGTCTCGAGTCTCCATGGTAAGGATATTCCATATGTAATGTGGAAGGTATTGAAGGACCTGTTTCATAATAGCATTGACCATAGGAAGTTTGAACTGAAGGAAAAACTTAGAAAGATCAAGATGGAGAAGGGCAACTCAATTCTGAATTACTTTACCAAGTTCATCCATTATTGGGATGAGCTTGGAAGTGTTAGGATTACTATTTCCGAAGATGATATGGTGAGTCTAGCTCTTTTATGACTTCCCAAGAACTGGCATAGTTACCAAGACTTTGTTAATGGGAGGGGGAAGCTACCAGATTGGGAGCGGTTATTGTCAAATTTGGTACAGGAAGGGATTCAACAGAACACTAGAGATGGGACCTTTTCCAAAGAAGTGGAAGAGGAATTTGCATTAGTGAGCAAAGAAAAGAAAGTTAAGGGAAAGAAGTCCCAAGGTGAGGCAGGTGGCACGAAGGAGGACTTGTCGAAAGTCAAGTGTTTTAATTGTCATGACTAGGGGCACTATGCCATGAATTGCCCATAGAAGAAAGCAAGAAAGAATGAGCCAGCAATAGCGGCAGCAGGTGAAGCTATCACTTCACAATTCAAACTTGATTTCACTCTCATTGCATGCATGGACAACATTGTAATGGGAACCATGTGGTATCTCGATAGCGGTGCCTTGTTCCATATGACATGGAATAGGGATATCTTCAGTGACTTCGAGGAGAAAGACCTTAAGCAGAACATGGAGTTTGGAGATGATGGGAGGTATAGCGCGACCGACATCAGTACAGTTACCTTTTAGAGGGAGTATGGCTCCCCTCTCATAATCGCAGATGTGATGTATGTTCTAGGACTAAAGAATAATCTTGTTTCCGTCGCGGTATTGGAAGACTATGGCTACAATGTGATTTTTAGCAAGGGAAAGGTTTTCCTTAGACACATTGCCATGGGACAGGTGAAACAAATCGGTGTGCGAGTCAAGAACCTGTATACACTTGAGGTACAAGATGCATGCAAAGCCTTAAGGAGCAAGGCAAAGGTTATAGACTTGATGGTTGAGAGGGAGAGTGAATTACCTCTCAACATGTAGCCCCAGAAGAAGCCTCAGTAGCAGCCTCATAAAATTTTGGAGCAACCATAATTGGAGAAGCATAGAAGAAACCGAGTGGAGACATCCACTCAAGTAGAGACCTCCAATAGGGGTAAATTTCGATCCAAGTGGGCAGAGGGAGCACATGCATCCATACCTCGAGGTGAGAGGTGGGTCGATGTGAAGTAATAGTCCCAAGAGTACAAAAATCTGGGCAAGGTCCATTGAGATGTTTGTCTCATGGATCATTACCTTGCTACGAGAGCCCACAATACACAGTAGCGAGATGGATTAGTGGCGGTTGATGCAGTCAAATGTAAGAGTAACAGAGGAGAAGATTAGCAATAGTCAAATATTGGGGAGCGCAAAGCAGAGTTGGCAGAAGTGCAGATGGCACGATGTAGAGGTAGCAGAAGCGCAGAGTTTTCAGTAGACAGTGCAGGAGCTAGTAGCAGTCACAGACTCTGGTGACAGATGTATCATAATGATTCAGGTTGGATGCTTTTTTTTGTTTAAGAAGTTGCAGTAGCAACAACACTAGAGAGAAGTGTTGCATGTAGAACATTCCAAAGGTATTGGATTGAGATAGAGTTGAATTCCTTTCTTATTGAGAGGGAGTGTTGAAAATAACAACAGGAAATGTTAAAAATAACATCTAGAAATTCTAATTTAATTTGTCCTTGAATTAAATTGTAATTTTTTTCTAATAACAACTTGTAATAGTTAATTAAGTTAAATTGACTTAAATGACTTAGGAAATTTGAGTTGGAAGTCTATCTAGAGTCATGTAGAGTGATCCCTAAATTTTAGGGGCCTGATTTGAGTTCTTTTGAGTTAAATACAATTAAACTAGTTATAACTGTTGGAGGAACTAGTGAGTGGTTAAGTGAGTTAAATTGGCTTTAATTCACATGATGTGATCAATCAGATGACTAATAATTCACTCAAAAATAACTCATGCATGTCAGTTCAAAGGAAGACCTAGTTGAGATTAGAGTTCAGGGACAATGTACAATCGGTTGTATAATTTTCTGAGTTGTACAAATGGTGCATGCAATCAGTAGAAGGCTTATGGATGGATTGCGCAATCATGGGTTGAGAATTTCCACATTAAATAGAGGCTAATTCTCTCAGCAATTGTGCGTGGAAGTAGGGGCTTGACAAGTAGCAGAATTGGCTAAGTGTTGGCTTGCGCTGGCTTGTGAGGCAAAGAGTTAGATTGTACTAGTGCAGGAATTATTTGGGTTGAACAAGCATTGTATTTTCTTCTCGAATCTTCTAGTTAATGCAATATAGATAGTTGGCGTTTTTAACAATTGCTTTCCCCAGAAAAATATTGTGTTATGTGCAATTAAAATTCTTCCTTTTCTGTGTATTGTTTTCATCAATCAATTTTGGTTTTCGCTGAAGCGTAGAGTAGATTCTTGTCTTATATTTTAGCATAGTTGTTTAATCTACAGTAAAATTTTACAAAGGACAAGAAATAAAAGGAGAGCAAGGATCAAGCAAGGAAGAGTTGGATCAAGTGGCTACAGTGGGATTACTTGCAGGTATCAAATTGCATGTATGATTTCCTTGTTAGTTTTGGCATGCATGGTAAATTCATGTGTGTATTTGGTTCTCTTGTTGTCGTTTCCATGGGTTTTGGTTCTCACAAGGAAGTGGACTTTTCTATTAAGTTGGTACCAGGAGAAACTGTTACAGGCCATTTTATCGCATCTAGTCAATAGGCCTTCAAACAGGACCAATTCACATCCTTCAACATATTGTCGTCATCCCTACACAAATCCCTAAGCATGACTTTGCTGAATCCCTGAATTTTTGCTCTTGACTATTGAGTTTCCAAACTTTTAAGGCCCAGTGCACCCTAGCCCTTTAGGGACCAGTGTTGACTACCAGGTTGACCCTCTTTGCACCTGCGTGGATCATCAACAAGTTGCTCAATCTTGGGGGTGTGTTAATTCTAAAAATTCTAGAAAAATAAAAAGAATCTTGAAGCTTCCTCTTCCAGAAGCTTCCTGAGGTTCTTTCAACCATTTATCTTGGATAAGAGTCTCGAATCCTGTCTGATCCTGCCTTGGATTTTTCACCTCTTATCATTTGAGCTCGTCCTCCCATCTCAACTGAATCTCAAGCCTAGATTGGTAAATCGATAATAATTCATTAACTACCTACCTCATCTATATGTTTACAGTCATCCATAGGCAAGGGGTTGGCTTTTGGAGATTAATTCTACCCTCGTGTTGTTGCTTTGGGAGTCATTATTCCATGCGTTAGGGTTACATAGAGTCATACTTTGTTGCAAGGAAAGGACAAGTCAACTTAGGGAGCTCTTCTACAAGATCAACTCCTATTTTTGGTTGTAACTCTCTCCATTTCTATTAATACAAAGAGTAGATTGTTTTCATATATGTGATGTTATGATTTCATGTATTTCAATACCAATTTGATCTATTAAGTGAAGTGATTGGATTATGCTACATAGATGTCATAGATCTTTGGCTTGTCTTGCTTGATTGTGCAGGTTCTAATTATAGCTATCAGAGCTAGGATTGGAGCATACAAGTCAAGGAAGGAGCGAAGCTTGTGATAGATTCCAAGTAGGCCTCATCCCATCACTCAATTACTTTAAGGAAGACATTGTGCCCTTTGCTTTCTATTGTTCTAGGTCAGTCCACCAAGCCTAGGGAAGACACTTTTGTCCACAGTCATAGATTTCATATAACAAATTGGCGACCATATTGGGGATGGATTCAATCCCTTGGTGGTTTTCTTTGCCCTTAGTGTTTATTTTGCCTCTTGTTTTGATCCTTATAGTTTCACTCAGTCTTGGTTAGACTTAGGAAGACCTTTCATTGAGTTTTAATTGCAATTTTTGTGTCAGAACTTGGTATTCCCTTCTAAATGCACCCCTTGGTCTAGAGACAGTGCGTTGCATTACACCCTATCCTTCTTTGCACCTGTGTTGCAATGCACCCTATCCCTTTCAACACATGCACTGATCCCTATTTGATGAAAAAAAATTCCTTTCTATGATTTTGTCTCTGATTAACTTTGGTCTAGTTGGTCCTCCTTGTGTCCCTGAGTGTGTTTTGGTCTCTCAATAGCCTTCACTTGCTTTGATTTTAGTTTTTATAGCCTTTGATGAGAATTTGTTTAGATTTTTCTTTTTTCTTGTCAATTAGGTCATTAGCAAATTGATTGCTTGATCGTTGGATTGCTTGAAGGAATTGGAGTTCTAGTAATCATTCAGAATAGTTTCTTTTATCAGTGATGAGGCAAATATCTTAGTTTTCACCTAAAAATTAAGTGGAATCCAAAAGAAAATTCTTATGCATCATGCATTTCATATAGGGCTTTGATTTTGATTGGAATAGTAAAGTTGAGGAGATTTATTGTTTTATCACGTGTTTGTTGCATTGTTGATAGATTTCTTCTTCCCCTACTTAGTTTGGCCTTTCAATGTTAAAAGGAAAATGAAAAGAGTTATTTTTATGATATTCGTTGTGTTATAGGTGTGTTCAGGTGACATCGAGTTTTGATCCTTGAAATCGAAACCTAATTCAAGATAAACTCTAAAATTCACCTCAATTAACCTAAGGATCATTTGAAACTTAACGACACACATAGAGGTCTATGCTAGAATGTGTTATGACATCTTTAAATGTAGGAGATTTCATTTTATGTCAACATTACATTACGGGGGTGATATCTCATTCCACATACATAAGTGTATCAGATCGTTCTCCACGTACCTCTGGGCATATTGGATGGTGCTCCATGCATGATAAGTATATGGGAACACTCTCATCGAATGGTTACGCATTAGACAACACTACTATAGATTTCACTTCCATGTACCATCAAGTATATATTGGAAGTCCACCATAGGTTGTTATCCTCACCATTGGTAACACTATTATACACCAAACACAACATTCGGGGAAACTGCCTACACGTATGCTAAGTCCCTTGTTCTCCAAGGTGTATATTGCAGTTCATGGTTGCTTGGTAAACCCTTTTGCCTAGTTTACCCCTTTGTTTTATTTTGTGTCTTTAATTTCTAAAATCAGTAAATTGACCGTGGAATGACTCCTTAGTAGATCTTACGTTGAGACTAATGGAAACAATTCCTAAGTCCACCAGTCAAGGAAACCTTTCTGATGGGAATCCTAGTCCTTTTCTTTCTTTTGGAAATATTGGTGCTCCTTATATGGCAACATTGTCTCCTCCAAATTTACCATTGGTTTTCTAGTTTGTTTATTTTCGACCTCTTTGGTTATGAATGTCCAAACTGCTTCTCAACCAAAGTATCCTCCACCTAAACAATATCAACCTCAAGTTGATCCTAAAGTTGACTCTTTGCCTTATTCGCTTGTTCGGTCTTCTTCCTCTTCATTTGGTGAAAGACTCCAAGTTCGTAACCAGTTGGATAAGAAGAAGAAGAAAAGTAAGATTAAGAAGAAGCAAAATAAGCAGGGGGCAACCAAGAAATCATTGCTACAGATACAACTAGTATGGAGGAACCTTCCAATCCGGCCTGCAAAGTTAAATTCCCTTGCATGATTTGTAAGGGTGATCACCTTCTTAGAGATTGTCCTAGCATTGCCAAGGTATTAGAAGTGTTTTCCACAGGCTCACATCAGCCTTTGTCATCAGCCTCTGGAGATATAAGCCATCGACTAGTTATAGTAAAAGTCCATGGAAGAGGGGAAAAGTCAAATTTCCCTGTAAGTTATGTGAAGGTAATCATCCTATTCACCTTTGTCCTTATATGGATGAAGCCTCAAAAATGTTGGAAAAACTTACAGCTTCTCAGCCTCGTCTTCTAGTTGGTTATCGAAATCTTTCCCCTGACCCTCCGATAGTTGATGAAATGATTGATCAGAATTCATCTTTAGTCAATCCCAGTCTCTCTGAACGTGAATCCCATGAGTCCATTCCTAACCAACCTATTCACCTTTGTCCTTATATGGATGAAGCCTCAAAAATGTTGGAAAACCTTACATCTTCTCAGCCTTGTCTTCCAGTTGGTTATCGAAAGCTTTCCCCTAACCCTCCACTAGTTGATGAAATGATTGATCAGAATTCATCTTTAGTCAATCCCAGTCTCTCTGAATGTGAATCCCATGAGTCCATTCCTAACCAACCATTGGCTAAGAAAACAGTCGACTCAATTCCACCTTCAGTTGATCGTACCTTTCCCATAGAGAGTGAACTTCATACCGCTCAAGTTCTTCTCATTTCTTTAGATTCCAATGAACTAGGGGGAATCTTCATGTTCCAATGGCACCGGGGGGGAATCCTCCCATTCCCACAGCACTGGAGAGTAGTACTCCCATTCCCATAGCACAGAGGGGTAGTTCTCTCATTCCCATGACACCCCCTCCAAGTAGTACAGTCACTTCCTTTGATTAGAGTTGACTGGCAGGATATCATCTTCCTCCTTACATGCCCTTCCATATCATAGTACAATCTTATAATATGCCCATACCTGGCATAGTCATAGACGAAGGCACATTTATTAGTATTTTTTCCTCAACTGCTTGGAAAGCTTTGGGTTCTCCGCAGCTTGTGCCTATTACCCATAATTTTTTGGCTTTTAATAGAGGAACTAGTCAACCGTTAGGGATCCTTCCTTAGTTACCTATTAATTTGGGAGGAAAGGTTGTTTATATCGATGTGATGGTAGTCCAAGGCCCTTTGGATTTTAATTTAATCCTTGGGTGTGACTATGTTTATGGCATGGGAGATCTTGTCTCTTCACTCTTTCGTGTGATTTGTTTCCCACGTGAAGGAAAAATCGTGACTATTGATCAAAATTCATTCATTGGTCCTAATTTGACTCCCAATCAACCATTATGATCCTATCTCTTGTGATTGCCATTTTTATCAACCTATTTTTGCAATATGAGCCTTGGTTTTTTCATTCCATCGTCACCATCTTCTTGGTTGATCATACGCTTTCACTTGGTTTTTTAAACCTTTACTAAGGAATCGCTACGATGAGTGGTCTTATTAGCCAACCTCTTGAACTTTGTGTGTTTTTAGTAGTTCCATCATGTAACACCCTCCACCCACATCTACCCAAGCAATCGACTAGTCGGGGTAAACATGCAACAAGAGGCCACTATGATATGATTCGACCTCATAAGTCACATTAAGGAAGTGGAACTAATCGAAACACACCATAAAGACATCCAACATCATCAACAGAACCCTCAGAAGAAAGTCAGCCACTTAGACAACCTGTCCCTGGGTCCCACTATTGTTTTAGGTCCCTTGGGCCATAGTCACTCTCATTCTATGGGCAAGGGAGCAACTAACAACCTAAAGTCGCTCTCACAGGCCTTCCTGCTAGCGACTATGGACCAGAATTATCAATGTTGTGCCAGTGACTCTAGGATTTGAGCCACTTTTTTGGGCTTAGAACCTAGGACACTGCCCAGAATTGATCCATCTCTTCAAGTCCGTAAAGTAACATGGAAATGAAAGTACTAAAGAAAATACTTTTTTCGAGACCTTGATTGGATCCCTACTAGCCATGACAAGCATTTTGTCAAACATATCATCGACATGTAATCTAGAGGTGTAAATAACAGAGTTAAGTGTAGGGATCTCATACTGATTTGAGAATCATTGTGAACCATTGTTCCCTCATGCCATTTGTTGCATTATCATCTATTAGGTCATAGACACCTTATCCATTCACATACAAGTAAAAACATGTTGAGAGCCATACAAAATTGTTTCCATAAAATGTGCATATAACCAGCATTATAGGAACATAAATTCAATAAACATGACAACCATCAAATCCATAAATACATTAGTACCTTTACATATGGAAATCAAGGGAAAGGATTTATCATTAATGAATGCAACGAACCAGCCAGAGATGGGACTACCAGATTCCACCTGACTGTAGAATGGCTGAGCCAAATCTCTCTTCAGCCATTCACCCTCGTGCCATATTCCAAGCATGAATGTGGGATTTCATAAAACACATCAATCAAAACTCATCAAGGGCTTCCAGAGGCCATCCACCTCAACCCATCAAAAAGTGATTCCACCTCATGGTCAAACATCACAAAACCATCATTAGATCAATCTCTATCCAAGCCTTCCAGGGCTCCAGAGTGTTTGTCCAACCAAGGCTTCCAGAACTAGTAACTCAACCCATAGCTTATATAGGGCTTCCAGAGCATTTGTCCAACCAAGGCTTCTAGGAATAGTAACTCAACCCACCAAGGGCTTCTAGAGTGTTTGTCCAACCAGGGCTTCTAGAGCTTTTGTTCAACCAAGGCTTCTAGGACTAATAACTCAACCCAAGCTAAGGAAACATGAGAACCAACCAATTCAAAACAATGAAAGTAAACTCACAATCACCATGGCTATCCAGGAAATGGCAACACTAGGCAATGCATTGTTGATCCAGGCAATCCTCCATGCCAATGACATATCATGACCAAGAAACCACATGCATATGCCATGCATGCTAAAACTAGTGAAGAAATCATACATGCAACTCGGTACTTGCAAGAAAATTTGATGTAGCTACTGATTTCGATGCCTTCTTCCACTTTCCAGCTCTTCCTTTGCCTTCTTGCTCCAAAATCAAAGTATGCCACACCCTCCAAGAGTGCTCCAAGAAAACTCTAATTATCCAAGAGCATGTGAGAGAGAGAGAGATAGCTCCAAAACTGAACTAACAAAAGGTTACCCACTTATCCTCAAAATCCTTTTTATGAATGATGCCTCCATTTTCTTCATTTTCCATTATTTTCCTCCTCACATGCAACCTGTGACCTTTCACCTCATTTTTCTCCTAATTTCCATTATTTTCATAAATAAATGTGTCAAAATGCCTTTTAATACCTTAGTCATTACCTTTGCCAATTTCCTTAGCCATAAGCAACCAAACAAACACCCCCTAGGATGTCTTTCCCAACATTCAGCTTGGAATAAGTGTCCCATTCTTTTGTGGTTATTGTTTTTAACTTTATTACATGGAATTTTCACCAGAGTTGTTACACATCATGACCGGAACCAGTTGGTACCCCTTTATGTCACTCATTCCTCCATGAGGAGTTCTCTTTCAATGCTTTTCAGACACAAAATATGAAAAGATTGTCGAGCACTTGTCTTTTTGAACCCATTAAATTAAATGAAAAGACGTCTACTCAATATAAGTTTAACCCTTTTTCAGACTGAGATAGACTATTTACGAAAAATAAATACCTTAGTCGAACATGGCTAAGAGGTTCTCCTGAGTATCATTTTTTGCTTTTTCGCACTCAAGATATTATCTACAAAAAGGAACCTTTGGAATTTTCTTTTTCGCCTCTTTTTCAAACTCTCTAAACATGAAAAAGATGTCGAGTTTTCACCTTCTTTGGACTCATAAAAACATAAAACAACGATGGACTTGTCGATCATGACAGGACCGAACCACTTCTTCTTTGGGTTCGTTAAATATTCTCAAAGGGATTCATCTAAAAGATGAACTTACAAATCAAGCATATCTTATCCTCATCAATCTTGTCAAGAATAAAAAGGTATTGACCAATAATGGTTGGACAAATTGGGAAAATGGGATATTACATTTGTTAATGGCAGTGAGTCACTCTTGAACACAAGACTCTTCCAATTCATCTTCGTGGTTGTTGGGTTTCGAAATTTGCTTGTATTTTGGTTTATCATGCCTTTTCAAAGCCTCTATTTTGGTTTTCGGTCAATGTTGCCAACTTCATTTCATCGTTGTCGTTGTGTTCAAGAGAAGTCATTCGGCCAATATCTACTACAATACTCTTAAGCCTTCATTCCATGACTGTCATTCCTAATCCAGTTCCATGTCAACATCATTCTGATCATTATGTCTCAAATTATCATACATGTTTCGTGTCTTTGATGGGGGATACATCAAGGCCCTCTTGCAATGAGTCGCTTCCTGTCGGCATTAGCTCATTATCCAGGAAGTTGACTTAGAAACATCCCTTTGGTACCTTGGGGCTTGCACACATCAATGACAAGTTTCCTCACTCTTGGCAACAAGTTTACATCATTGGCCTTCAACCGAAATATTTTGTGTGGTGTTCGACATCAACTCATTCATCCACATCATATGGATTGTACTAGAGTACCTTGAGAGCCATTAACATCATCGACAGTTTCTCTCACACCTATTAACGATTTACATCATTAGTCGATAATCAGATGGTGTCTACCATGTTTGACTTCAGCTCATTAAATCGCATTGTTAGACTCGTACATTGGTTGGTCATGTGAATGAGATAGAAGACCCCAGATCTAGTTTCATCCATCTGGGTTGTAATTTCAGGATTAATACAAGATCACAATGTATGATGGCTATGATCATAGATACAATCATCCAGTCATGGTTCCGCCATCAATCATCCATGGACATGTCTTTTGGTCGTTGTACATGTAATGTTAGCCTATGTGTTGAGCATGGGTCCTCCCTCAACAAAGATATCATGATGCAAATGTATAGTGATAGATGATGATCTCACTGGTTATTCTTGATCCTAACTCGTCACAAGGTAAAGCACTTTAGTCATTAGTTGTCATTGTTGACTTTGCGCTTTAGGGGGAAATCTGTTATAGGCCATTATGTCACGTCTAGTCAATAGGCCTTCAGACGGGACCAATTCACATCCTTCAACATATTGCCATCATCCCTACACAAAGCCCTAAACATGACTCTATTGAATCCCTTAATGTCTTTTCTTGATTGTAGAGTTTCCAAACCCAATGCACCCTGTCCCTTTAGGGACTAGTGTTGACTACCAGGTTGAACCCCTCTGGACCTGCGTTGATCACCAATAGGTTGCTCATTCTTGGGGTGCGTTGATTATAGAAATTCAGGAAAATAAAAATAATCCTGAATCTTCCTCTTCCAGAAGCTTCACAAGGTTGTTTCAAGCATTTACCTTAGATAAGAGTCTCGAATCCTATATGATCCTACCTTGGAGCTTTCACCTCTTATCCTTTGAGCTCATCCTCCCACCTCAAGTGGATCTCAAGCCTATATTGGTAAATGGATAAGAATTCATAAACTACCTTCATCATCTATATATTTACAACCATCCATAGGCAAGGGGTTGGCTTTTGGAGAATAATTCTACCCTCTTGTTGTTGCTTTTGGAGTCATTATTCCATGCATTAGGGTGACATAGAGGCATACTTTACGGCAAGGAAAGGACAAGTCAACTTGGGGAGCTCTTATCCAAGATCAACTCCTTTTTTTGGCTGTAACTCTCTCCATTTCTATTAATACAAGGAGTAGGTTGTTTTCCTATATATGATGTTAAGATTTCATGTATTTCAATACCATGTTAATATATTGAATGAAGTGATTGGATTATGCTACATTAATGTCATAAATGTTTGGTTTATCTTGTTTGATTGTGCAAGTTCTAATTGTAGTGATCAAAGTTAGGATTGGAGCGTACAAGTCGAGGAAGGAGTGAAGCTTGTGACAGATTCCAAGAAGGCCTCATCCCATCATTCAATAACTTTAAGGAAGACATTGTGCCATTTTCTTTCTATTGTTCTAGGTCAGTCCACCAGGCCTAGGGAAGACACTTTTGTCCGTAGTCCTAGATTATGTATAACAACAACACCAACATCAAAGGCACCTTACAGGATGAGCACTCCAAAGTTAGTGGAACTGAAGTTGTAATTGAAGGATATGCTTGACAAGGGACACATTAGGCCAAGTCTGTCACCTTGGGGTGCACCAATATTGTTTGTGAAGAAGAAGGATGGTAATATTAGTTTGTGTATTGATTACAAGCCACTGAACAAGGTGACAATCAAGAATAGGTATCCATTGTCGAGGATTAATGACTTGTTTGATCAGCTGAAGGGAGCAACAATGTTCTTGAAGATTGATTTGAGATCAATATATCATCAGGTACGCATCAAAGAAGAGGACATATACAAGAATTATTTTTCTCGACACCAGGTATGGGCATTATGAGTTTGTTGTGGTTCCTTTTCATCTAAGTGATGCTCCAACTACTTTCATGTGTTTGATGAATAGTGTGTTGCGTCCTTATCTGGAAAAGTTTGTAATTCTATTCATTAATGATATTTTTGGGCTGCCAAAAATAACATTCACTTTCATTCTATTTTTCACCTTTATCCTCATTTTGTCACCTCATTCCATCACATTATCATTACATAACCCTACTACATAAGTTCACATTTACATTTTCCAAAGTTATTAATTTCATGTATTTAGAGTGAATTTGTGATTAAAAGTTAGAGAAATAACATGTATTTGCTTATACCTAAAAGTAGCTTGAGTTTGATAACATGTGTAGATCATTTGGAAGCTTCTAAGGCACCCTTATTTGGCCTCCCAAGATCAAATTCGAATTTCAACTCAAGAGGTGGACCATATTCCAAGGAGAAATATCATGGAGATCTTTATGAGTCATGGGATTTGTATCTAGTATTTAGGGATAAGTTGAGACAAGTATGGATCTAGTAGATATTTAAGGGATCTATATTTATTGAGTAGATATCCCTAATTCATGTATAAATAGGAGGAGCATCCTTCAAAGGAAGCTAACAATTGTTAGTTATTCATTAGCATTAGATCTATCATTCAACATTAATAATATCATTTTCTTTCAATTATGAGTTATGAGTGTTGTATGGTTCTTAAGAGGTGGTATTTGTTCATGTGTGCTCATTAAGGAATGGAAGGATCCCCATCAACCATAATCTGCATACAACTGTAACATAGTTTTATTTTTGGTATTTCCTTTCTTGCAATTGTGTTTTTACTTTCATGCAAGTGTGATTTCATTTCCTAGATTGTCATTAAACTGCTTGCTTTCTAGATTATCATAGTTTACTTGCTTTCCAGTTATTTTATATTTTCTTCTTATAATTGTTCATAGATTAGTTTAATGCAATTTTCTTTGATTCTAGTTGTAATATGCATTTCCATTATTTCTATTCTAAAAAAACCTCCTACAACAATCTCATCTGAGGTCCCATATATTTTGGTTTGCTTCTAACTTTACAAAACCCCCGGGTTGATAATTAAATAATATGGATTTAATTGACAATTAAGTCATTGTACAATTTGGCGTCATTGCAAGGAAGCATACTTAGATTTAACTAGTTAGGAAGATTGTTTAGAAATAATTTTCATTAGGGTTATTTGCATTTAAACGAAAATTAGAAAATATAAAATATTCGTAAAATAATAATTGGGATTTAACAGATAATTAAGTCACCCTACATTTTGGCGTCGTTGCCGAGGAAGCATACTTAGATGTAACTAGTTAGGAAGATTGTTTAGCAAGCATTTTCATTAGGGTTATTTGCATTTAGATGAAAATTAGAAAAGATAAAACATTCATAAAAGAAAACCCCCATTCACTAAAAAAAACAACAACCATCCACATCATGAATTCCTAGTTTTGTAGGTAGAATAAATGGCTGGAGATGGTGAAGATGAGGAAGATCCTTTTGGATTTCTACTTCAAGAAACTTATATTAATGTTCATATGAAGAATATCTCTCCATTTGTACTTCCTATCTTGAATGGTATGAGAACAGAAGACCCATAAACTTTTCTATTTGAATTTGAAATAATTTGTAGATCTTATGGCTACTTATTACACATTCAAAAGTTGGATTTGTTTTTGGAAACATTGAAGGATAGAGCTTTTAAATGGTTCATGACTTTAGGAACAAATTCTATAAGGACATGGGATGATATGAAAAGAGTATTTTTGGAAAAATACAAAGATTATTGTATAAACCATGACCTTAGAAATCAAGTCTTTAAGATGAACCAAAAAGAGGATGAAAGCTTAGAAGATTTAGTGGAGAGATTTACATATCATGTCAAAAGAGATAAATTGCATAATTTAGGCTTAGACACATTAAAAACGCTCCTACTAAATGCTATAAGGGATGAATGGATTGATCTTCTTAACCTGGTGGGAAAAGGAAATGTCTCATAATTGTCATTTCAAGAGATTTGTGAATTGTGTAAGAACATATCAAGAGGAAAAGAAAAGTATGCAAGATCCCCTCAGGATTCTGTTATGGAAAAAGTAAGTAAGTCAACATCAGTATTGGTAAGTCAAATTGAACTTAACAATTTGCTAGACATTTTTGGTAATTTAAAAGAACAAATTGATATGATTAAAATGCAAAACAAGCAAATAGTTGAGAATGTTGCTTCATTTATGTTTTGCCCTAAATGCAAAAAAAAACATGCTTTACATGAATGTCCACTTGATAACATTAAAATGTATGAAATTTGTCTAGGATCACATACTACTAAAGATTGTCCATCATTACCAGGGTTAAAGGAAATTTACCAAGGAGCAAATCAAACATTGGAACAATTTAGTTATGAAGCTCCAAAAAGATCATGGCAACCTCATCAACCTGGTATGATGCAAGATCTTACTTCTCAATCTCAAAGTTATGCACAACAATCTCAAAGTAATTGGAAAACGCCATTGCCTTGGCAACCTTGGCCATCTTAATCCCAACCTCAAAACCAATCTTGGAAAAAAGGTTGGAAAGGGCGTTACAGAAGAAATCCACTCTATCCTCAATCTTTTCCTCACTATCCTCAATGCCAAGCTCACTGTTATTCATACTATTCACCTCCACCACAACATCCATTTCACGCTCAATTGACCTCAATTCAACCATTACCATCCGCACAAGTACCCCAAAGATTCATTTCCACTCCACTACCTGCACAACCATTTGGAATCCCCAACAATTAAACACCTCAATCCACTCATAATGTTGAGGTACTGCAAAATAAAGCACCAATTGCCATTGAAGAACAACAATCAGAAGAGGAAAAATATTTAGGTAACTTCCAAGAATCATGGATGCATGTTAAATAAGATAAGTTATTGAAACCTAAGTTTCATGCAGGTCTATCACCTGATTTTATGAATGAAGATCACATCTCTGAAGACTTGCATTGCATGATATCAGAAAACCAAGGAAGACAAGATTACATTGAATCTTGGTTTAAGATAGTTATCAGATCTCAGGATTCCATTCTTTAGTAACTTCTGACATTATTCAAACCAAGGCAGTTGGTCTCTCATATACCGATACATATCAAAGAGTATATTTAAACATGAATATGAGTTTACTCATGATCTTGTTACGCAAATGGATGCATTTGAAATTCTATTATACTTAAGAGAATGTTTCATTTATTTTTCAATAGAATAGGACTAACAAATAAAAACAAGTTTTTGTGAATTTTTAGGATAAAATTTGCAAGTTTGTGGTGCAGTAAGAGCCACACATATACTGACCCTTTGCAGGAAAATAGCAATAAAACAAATGATTGTGAACAAGGAGCACAAGCAAAGATCGAGAGCAATAATTTCAGGTATCAAATCGATTCTTTTCATGTTATTCTCTGCATCCAAATTTTTAAAGAGAGGAATCGACTAATAAAATATTAAGTATACTCTCTTCCTGGGCTTCATGCAACCTGGAAGATCAGAAAATCAAACTTAACAAGTTAGCTTTCGAATTTCAAAATAAATGAAAAAATTGACAGAAAATTTTAAATTCAAGATTGAAACAATTTTTTTTTTTTTAGAATTTCAAAACTGTCTTTTCAAAAACGATTCAAAACTTGTCAAAATTATGCTCCATTTAAAAAAAAGCGTACACATAAATGAATGAGTTTGAAAATCATAAAGAATAACAAGGAAATTTTTTTATTTTTTTTTATCAAAGCCTTGATGAAATTAAACTTCTTAAATTTGTCAAACCAGTATGACCTTGTTGATAAGTACCACATATTATGCCTCTACAACTACTTCTACTATGATGAACACTTGTTCATTGCTTGTGAACTTTTGAAGGTAAACTTATACGAGTTCAAAAAGTTTAATATAGAGTCTAGAGGAGAGG
Organism: Pinus taeda; assembly: GCA_000404065.3. Classification (NCBI taxonomy): domain Eukaryota; kingdom Viridiplantae; phylum Streptophyta; class Pinopsida; order Pinales; family Pinaceae; genus Pinus; species Pinus taeda. The sequence continues at coordinate 160,395 of APFE031341554.1, forward strand.
TTTATTTTACTATGACAAGAATAAAATCAATTGATATTCAGTGTTTGGAAGCATTACAGTTCTCACATAATCTTGGTCTTATTCATTGTGATCTAAAGCCTGAGAACATTCTTATGAAAAGCTACAGTAGGTGTGAGGCGAAGGTTAAAGATCTTGGTAGTAGTTGTTTCGAAACAGATCATCTTTGCCCATATGTGCAATATCGATCCTATCGAGCACCAGAGGTTATACTTAGGCTTCCATATGAGAAGAGGATAGATATATGGTCCCTCAGTTGCATCCTTGCCGAGCTTTGTTCATGCAATGTTCTTTTTCAAAATGAATCATCAGCAACCCTATTAGCTAGGATAATATGAATAATTGGGCCATAGAGATGGAGATGCTTGATATGGGGAACGATACACAAATATTTCACAAAAAGACTTGAGTTTTGAAGGATTTATTGATTTTGTTTCATATCTTCTTGAAATAAATCCAAAAAAACGGCCAACAGCAAGAGATGCATTACAGCGTCCTTGGCTTTCCTATCCTTACGAGCCCATCTCATCATAAGCCTATATTCATGATTTGAATCTCTTCCTCAAGATATTTTTAAAGATTCTTTAGCAGTGGCATCTACCTAAATTTCTCTAAAATTTCTTGCTACATTGAGAAGATTTCTTCCAACCAAAATATTGATTTTGTTCCTTGAGCATTTGCTCGAATACGTAACATCTCTAAAACATCATTTTTAAAACCCATTTTGTGATGAAATGAAAACGAATCCCAAAATAATAAAACATGGGTTTTTCTTAGAACGGGGTGAGTTATGTTTTCCATGAACGATTTCCTCAAATTCGTAACCGTTTGAGATAATTTTTGGGTTCTTTGGAGACTTATTTGCTAGGTTGCATGAGAAAAATGGTTTTCAATTAAATGCAAAGACAGTTGCGGCCATGATGGAAGGAGAAAATTCAGTTTTCTCCTGCAAACAATTTGCCAAGAATCCGATCTCCCTAATCTACAGAAGGCAGATCCGCCATGGAGATGAATATCAAATCTCATTTTTATTGATCCTGCTTCAGCACTTACCTGCGAACAAAAACATGTAATGTGAAAAAATTCCAAACGGTTTTTATGCAAATCAAAATCTGTTAGGAAGATCCATTTTTCAAGTGAAGAAAACAATTTCAGGTTGAAATAAAACATTGCGTATGGTTTACAATAAGCAACACATGTTTGCAACGTGTCTATCGATTCGAAGAAAGACGGAGATCTCACACTCCATTTGTTGATAAACTTTTGGATAAATTAACTTTGCCACTTTATAACACATGTGAAACCTTTGGCATAATGGTAATGTATTGAGTTCAAAAGAGGTGAGTTAAGAGTTCAAATCAAGTGGAGCAACTTAGTTTTTCATTCAACATTTTGACAGTCATACTCTAATATTTCGGCAAAATGGTTGGATTAGTTAAAATTATTGTCGAAAATCCTGGAACGCAATTGTTGGTTTAAATGAGTTTTGATATTTACAATTGTGTGAACTAATGCTTATATTTTCAAGTATCATGCATGAAGAGGAACTATGAGAGCGCTTAATTTAATAAATTTGATTTTAGCTACAGAAACTGCGCAATTCTGTAACTGAACAACAATCTTGTCACTGAAAAATACCATGACAATTTTCATTGTTTCACCCAAATTCAAATCAGCCTAACTTTCTCATATGACATTGGATTTCGACGATTCAAACATTGTTGGAAAGATCTCGACGACATCTACAAAATGAGAAAGTTATCATCAAATATTGAAATAGTAAAGAATTAAGAAATTTCCGAAAAAGACAACAAGTAACTTGAGGCACTAATTTCGAGACAAGTAAAAATTCTTTTGGTTTTCATTCGTGAATTTTTATTAGTACCAATTCTCAGTTTTTTGTGTAAATTTCATAAATAGAGAGATTGATCACCTCTCTCTTATGATAAACTTACATTTAATTGCAGAAAAAGTACTAAGTTTTTGCAGGTTCCAGGAAAATAAACAAATGACCACAAGCAAATAGTGTCTTTTAAAGACCAAAATTCAAAAATACATCCCCAGAGCAACATCAAAGATCAGACTTCAATCATGAGGACATGCTTTTGAGTAAGCAAAGGGGGAGAATGTCATCATATCCATCACATCATTGAAAAGCCTCTCAGGGACCACATTTCTTTCACAAGAAAATGATCAAAGCAGCAACAAAGATGAAACATCAATGCAATAGCACATGATGTTAGACCAGATTCATCACTTGAAAGCTTTTAGATGCCAATATCATCATTGCATTCCTCCTTTTTGAGTAAATAAAACCTTCATTGCATTCCCACTTCTTCAGTCAATAAATTCTTCATTCCATTTTCCTTTTCATGTTTTCAAATAAAACCTTGATCCACTATTCATTTTCCTTCACAGTCATTATACTTTCCTGCCTCTCTTTCACTAACTTGTAAACTAACAATAAAACATTCAACTCCTCTACAAAGCTTATTCATTACATTTGCTTTCCATTTTTCAAATAAACCTTGATCCACTGCAAAACTTTTTCATTCATAGTCCTTCAAAATCATTATTTCATGCTCACATTAGATTATGGAGGATTCCTTAAGGCCTCCCTTCTAACAAGTCTTAGCCTATCGACATCAACATATTATCTAGGTTCAAGGCTAGAGTCATTAGTAGTGCCTTGAGGCTTGTATGCCTTAATAACAGGCTCTCTCGCTAGCAATTATGGGACTACACCAAATTCCAATGACCCTTGATCGTTGGATCTTACAAGTGGCTCGACATCAGCTCATCTATTCGCCCTTCGCAAGATGTACTTAGGTACCTTAGCACTCATTGACATTAATGGTGATTTTCCTCGCATCGGTTAACGACATTCATCAATGGTCGGTAATCCAATGACTTCTCTTCGTGCTCGACATCGACACATTTATTCACATGACTAGAATTGTACTATCGATTTTGTAACGATTGAAGACTACATAATTTCAGTAGTTTGCAGCAAATCAATTTGTCATAATAGCAATAAAGATTCAAACCTTGTCATCAATAAAGAGAACACAGAAGCAGATCCAAATTCCTTTGTTCACATACTCCATGATTCGATAGCATCAGCAACCACACTCTTCAGCATCCACAACTCATGTACATTGAGGGTAAGTGAAGTTATGTGGTTTTCTCTATTTTAGTCATGCAATTCCTTAAAATGCTAAAAATTGTAACTTTGGAAAGTTCCTCACTTCCTTTTTCGCATTGTCGTATCTCTAGTTGGAGATAGAATTCATGTTCATACCTCATATTCACATTTTGTGATATACATCACATTCATATTCCATTATCACCTTTCATATGTCATATATGTCCTTTATACACATGTCATCCTAACCAACATACTTTTCCAAACAACTACTATTGCATTATGATTCAAACATTACATGTTTTGCAAATAATGATCAAAGAATGAATGGTTGATTAAATGTTTTCAAAATCTTTTGATGCAACACAAAAACAACAAAAATATTGCTACACAAGAACCAATAATAACGAAATTTTGGTTGTTACATAAGAACCAACCAAAATATTATGTTGCAATAGAATGTTTTTTAGAAAGAATACTTTGCAAAAAGAACAAAGTTGTGAAAAAATTATGCAAAGTTAAAAAAATCAATATCAACCAAAGTTCATATAAAAGCAAGACAATTCAAAAAGATTAAATCATGATTAAGTGAATCAATGCAATAGATTGCATGAGGACATGCAATAACTTAAGTTGGGGGGTATGTTGGGCCGCCAAAATTAACATTCACTTTCATTCTATTTTTCACCTTTATCCTCATTTTGTCACCTCATTCCATCACATTATCATTACATAACCCTAATACGTAAGTCACATTTACATTTTCCAAATTTATTAATTTCATGTATTTAGAGTGAATTTATGATTAAAAGTTAGAGAAATAACATGTATTTGCTTATACCTAAAAGTGGCTTGAGTTTGATGACATGTGTAGATCATTTGGAAGCTTCTAAGGCACCCTTATGTGGCTTCCCAAGACCAAATTCGAATTTCAACTCAAGAGGTGGACCATATTCCAAGGAGAAATATCATGGAGATCTTTATGAGTCATGGGATTTGTATCTAGTATTTAGGTATAAGTTGAGACAAGTATGGATCTAGTAGATATTTAAGGGATCTACATTTATTGAGTAGATATCCCTAATTCATGTATAAATAGGAGGAGAGTCCTTCAAAGGAAGCTAATAATTGTTAGTTATTCATTAGCATTAGATTTATCATTCAACACGAATAATATCATTTTCTTTCAATTATGAGTTATGAGTGTTGTATAATTCTTAAGAGGTGGTAGTTGTTCATGTGTGCGCATTAAGGAATGGAAGGATCCCCATCAACCACAATCTGCATACAACTGTAACATGGTTTTATTTTTGGTATTTCCTTTCCTGCAAGTGTGTTTTTACTTTCATGCAAGCGTGATTTCATTTCCTAGATTATCATTAAACTACTTGATTTCTAGATTATCATAATTTACTTGCCTTCCAGTTATTTTATATTTGCTTCTTATAATTGTTCATAGATTAGTTTAATGTAGTTTTCTTTGATTCTAGTTGTAATATGCATTTCCATTCTAAACAAACCTCCTACAACAGTCTCATATAAGGCCCCATATATTTTGGTTTGCTTATAACTTTACAAAACCCCTGGGTTGACAATTAAATAATAGGGATTTAACAGACAATTAACTCACTCTACAGATATATTGATATGTTATAAGAATGAGGAAGAGCATGGAAAACACTTAGCAACAGTATTGAGATTGCTAAGAGGACATCAATTGTATGTCAAGCTTAGTAAATACAGTTTCTTTCAGACAAAGTTACATTACTTGGGACATGTTGTTTCCAAGAAAGGCATAGCACTAGATATAAAAAAGATGAGAGTTATCATGGAATGGGTAGCTCTTAGAAGTGTGGATGAGGTCAAATCATTCACGGTGTTAGAAGGTTACTACGAGAGGTTCATCAGGAACTTCTCATAGATTTTTTATCTTATTACATCACTGCAAAGGAAATGAAAGAAATTTGAATGGACAGAGGAATGTGCAACAAGTTTTGAGCAGTTGTTGACAAATACTCCAATTCTCAAGATTGTGTATCTGGATAAAGAATCGTGGTATGTACAGATGCTTGCAAGAGAGGACATGGTGGAGTCCTGATGCAAGAGGGACAAGTGGTATGCTACGAATCAAGGAAATTGAATGAGCACGAGTAGAAGTATGTTGCACATGATCTTGAGTTGGCAGCAATCATTCATGCATTGAAGATATGGAGGCATTATCTTCTTGGCTGAAGGTTTGTGTTAACGAGTGATCACAGTGGGTTGAAGTACTTGTTCGACCAACAAAATATGAATGTTAGGCAAGGTGGATGGTTTGCCTCGCTGAGTAAGTTTGAATTCGAGATCAGATACATTAATGGAAAGAAGAACAGGGTTACAGATGCTCTTAGTAGAAGAGTGCAAGCAAATCACATAACAACTATGAGCTCATATGGGACAGATTTACAGGATCAAATTTTACAGGCAGGACAACATGATGACAGGTATAAGGAGCTTAAGCACAAGTTACAACAACAAGGTACAGGTGATCGGGATGTGGATTATCATCTAATGGCAGATGGTTTGGTGAGATTTAGGGACATAATCTATGTATTAGATAACAATGAACTCACGAAGCTTATCTTGAGGGAATTTCATGTTAAGTCATATTCAAATCATCTAGGATATTAGAACACATTGATAATAGTTAAGAAGTTCTACTACTAGTCGAATTTGAACAAAGAGGTAGCTGAGTTCGTTATAAGTTGCTTGGATTATCAACAGGTAAAGGCAAAGTGTAAGCATCTAGGTGGTCTACTACAACCAATTTTGATTCCAAAGTGGAAATTGGAGGTGATTTCCATGGATTCCATTATAGGTTTTTTTAGGACACCTAGACAACATGATTCCACCATGGTTGTGGTTGACATGTTAACAAAGGTAGCTCACTTCATAGTGGTTAAGTCTAGTTATTCATCTAGTGAGGTAGTACAGGTATTTATTAGGGAGATATTGAGGTTTCATGGTGTTTCAAAGAAAATTGTGTCTGACAGAGATGCCAGGATCACTTAGAGGTTTTGGAAGGAGTTATTTGCAAGTTTGGGTATAGAGTTGATCTTCATTACAACTTATCATCCGTAGACAAATGGACAGACGGAGAGGGTCAACAGGATTTTGGAGGACATTTTGAGAATGTATGTTATTCACAATCAGAGTATCTACAACTATTTGAGTTTGCTTAAAACAATTGGTATTAGGAGTCACTGAGGATGAGTCTGTTTGAGGCACTTTATAAGTGGAGTTGTAACACTCCCATCAACTAGAGTGATCAAGTGAACAAGGTGTTGATGGGACTAGACATGTTGGCAGAGATGGAATGGGAAATGTAGTTTATCAAGAAGGATCTAAAGGTAGCACAAGACAAACAAAAGAGATGCAAATCAACAAAGGCATTTAAGGAGTTCCAGGTTGGGGAGCATGTGTAATTTCTCATGAATCCAAAGAGGAGATCCTTGTGGATTGGGTCACGTGTCAACTTGATACCTCGGTATTAAGGGACTTTCGAGATCATTGAGAGGATTGGAGCAGTGGCATACAAACTTGCATTTCCTCTAAGAGTGAAATTCCATGTTTCATTGCTTAAAATATATGTGAAAGATGTTAATCATGTGATTGATTAGTATATTTTGCAAGCAGAGCTAAAAGATGAATTCCACCCGGAACCTCAATGCATTTTGCATTGGAAACAACTCATGCTCCAAAATCTGAGAAATCGAGCAAGTTAAAATGCAGTGGAAACACTTTGGGCCCGATGAAACTACATGGGAGATGGTTGATCAGATGCAGGCTATGCATCCTTCATTGTTTGTCCGTTGAGGCAAAGGAGTTTTGGTATATGTACATATTTATGTATGGTTGCAATTGTAAATATCGCAACAAGTTGTGTTATAAATCTCCAATAAGTGGTGTTGTTGTCATGTTGGTTTTACTTTTCAGCAGGTTGTTCATTGTAAATATTGCATTGGGCTAAGTTATAAATCTCCATGGGAAATATGTTTTGGTCTTCAATGGTATTGCTAGTTGTAGTTGTCATAGAACACCAAGGTCGGTGCTCCCCTAAGCGGAAGGGATCTGTAACTACATCAGGTTAAAAATTCATGTAATAAAGTTAATAAAGGCAAAACAAGGCCAAGGTCGGACATGTATTCCAAGCTAAATGTTGGGAAAAACATCCTAGTGGGTGTTCATTTGGTATACTATGGCTAAGGAAATTGGCAAAGGTATTGAAAAGGCAAAGAGGCATTAATAGGCATTTATTTATGAAAATAAAGGAAAATAAGAGAAAAGGGAGGTGAAAGGTCACAAGTTTCATGTGAGGAGGAAATTGAAGGAAAACTAGAAGGAAATGAATAAATTAGAGGCCTCAATAATAAAAAGCCTTATGAGGAACAATTCACAACCTTTTGTGAGTTTATTTTGGAGCTCTCTCTCTATTCTCTCCATGTCATACTATTGCATGCTTAGAGCATTCTTAGAGCACTATAACATTGGAGAAAGGAAGGGAAGGGAAGGAAAAAAATGCAAAGGAAAACAAGGATCAATCAAGGAAGAGTTGGATCAAGTGGCCACAACGATATTACTTGCAGGTATCAAGTTGCATTTACGATTTCCTTGCTAGTTTTGGCATGCGTGGTACATGCATGTGTATATTTGGTTTTCTTGTTGTCATTAGCATGGGTTTTTCCAGGTGTGATAGTGGTTTCAACCTTGCCTTGCCATTTCCAAATAACCATGGTGTGATGGGGTTCTTTCATTGGGTTGAGCTTTGGGTTGTCGGATGGTTTTGGAATCGGGTGAGGTTTTCTTGGGAAAATTCCCAAGGTCCTAGGAATCCATTGACTAGTTTTTGGCGGGATTGTGGTAAAGCCTGAGGGTGGATACGGGAAAATTCCTTGTTACACAAAAATATCGTCACCATGACTATTTGTAGTCAGTGTGGGTCTATCATCACTTATACTGTCCTCCTAAGCAAGTCTCAGACCTTAGCTCTTCATGTCAAGCTTTGCAAATGAGAGAAAGACATTAAAAATCAATAAAGCTCTGGTTTCGCACTTTCTCTCACTTTTGCCTGCGGGCCCGCACGATTTGTTCATGTCACCTACGTATCTGCATGCTCTGTCTGTAAAGGGGTGGGTGCGTACCCCTGTAAAAGTAAAAAAGGCACAAGTTTATCCTAAAAAACTCACTTTGGGTTAATTCTAGATGATTCTAGAAGGAATTTTGACGTGGATTGTTCACTCCAAGGTGGTTCATGCATCCCAAAGAGAAGGAGCTAATCCCTTGATAGGAGGAGCTATCCCTTTGAAGGAGGGTTTTATCCCTTTGAAGGAGGACCTAGTAACTTCCCTCCATTGCACTATAAATTGAGGGATTGGGTTAGTTGTTAGAGAGGTTAGAAGCTGAACATTTTTTAGGGTAAATGCTGGTGAAATCAAGACTTCCTATTTTAGCTTAAGAGGAGAGTCACATACCTTTTTGGCTTCATTGGGGAGTGAGTGAAGCTTGTCAAAGTAGAGGAGACTTCTTGTTGGACCCTGGGAGGAGCTTGTATAGTGTCAAGGCAAAGGTTGTAAAGTTCTTCTTTTTTTGAATTAATACAATCAGGCTCATTTTTCTCAACAAGTATCTCATGTTATTTGTTTCATGGACTCCTTGACTTTCATGTTAAATATGTTTTATAATATTGGTTTTTCAGGTGCTATTTAATTGTTTGCCTTGTTTGTGTTTGCAGGTTCGCGACAAAGGAACTCATTTGGATCAAAGGAGCGAAGGCATCCCCAAACTTGCGTTGGACATAAGGTAGGCCTTAAACACACTTGTTTACCATTATTTATAAAAGCACATTTAGAGAAAGATAGTGTCTGGTTGGTTTGCTTGTCATTAGGTCTTCTTTAGATTCTAGGAAGGTCTATCTTGTCCGCAAGATCGACTCATTCCGTGTGACAAAATGGTGACTCCGCTGGGGACTTGATTGATTTCCTTGTTTTTCTTTGACTTGAGAAACTTGCCTTTTTGTTTCTGTTTTTGGCTTGTTGTGTGTAAACTTGGGTAGATTTAGTGGAGCTAGATTTGTTTTTTTCTTTTCATTACTTTAGGAGAAGTCCGCAGTCTGTGCTTGTATCACACTGTGTACCTGTACAAACCTTTACTTTGCACACAGAGCGTACATGCACCTGTGTAAACTCTGAACCTACGTACCCTGCTAAAATTTTAAAAATTTTGAATTTTACTCTTTAAATTAGTTTTATGTTGATTTAGTAGTTGTTATCCTCTACCCATACCTGCATGTGACTTGTTGAAAGCTTTCCTTGGTTTAATTTCATTGGCGTTAGGGTTTTAGGTGAAATTCCTAGGAGTTTTCCTTGTTGGGTTTGATTTTCGATTTGGTTGTGTATTGGCTCTAAGCTTAGAAGCTGTAGGGACTTTAGATCACCTTAGTGTCTACCAGCCTTCTTATGAGTCTGACCATTTATGAAATCTCCCCTTGTTGAGGAATCTGTTTTGGGTTTTCTCTTTACAAAACTTCGAAAATCTTTTGATTGAAAGTTTGGATTTTCATTTTCAAAAAGAAAACAAAATTTGTTGTTCTTGACTTATTTGTGATTCTGGACAAATTGGTCCTTGGTTTGCTTATAGCCAAGTAAAACATCCTCGAAAAGACATTTTGTGAGCTTTTACTTCAAATAGGTTTTTATAGTTTGTAGATCTTAAGTTTGCTTTATTCATATTTTTCTCAATATTTTCTTTAGTCATAGTTTTAAATGTTTTATAAAATATAAAAATCTCTTTTGAAGAAGTTTATTTTGGTAGCATTTGAGTGTTTGAATGAAAAAGGAAATTCTTGTGAAAATAACTAGTTGTCTTGTTCTGAGTGCATTGGAACAAATACTCTTCTTTTGATTTGTTTGTTAAGAAAGATTTGTGTTTACAAGTATTTGCATTCTCCAACTCTTTCCTAACTAGAAGTTCATTGAAGAGAAAAGATTGCTTAATCATCTTAAGTGCATTTTTGTAGTGATTTTGAGTCGAGTCTTTACACCACGAGTTTCATCTCCATCACCTCTTAACTTAATCAAAAACCAATAAAACTAACGCTTAAAGTAAAATCAATCTAGCAAATTTTTTGTTTCTAGGGCTCTAATACACCAACATAGCTTAGGCTAGTGTCTTGGAGTAGGGAGTAATTAACTCTCCAAGAGAGTAAAACAAACAAGTAGCTGTATCTTACGGTAGGAGAGAAATCGAATTGTTGCATCTATGCTCTGGGAAAGCTCCTCTTAAAGGAGAAGCACGAGATCGTGTCCGAACCAGTGTGGGAATCAATCCTTCCTCATTGGGAACGACGCTAGATATTCACGTATTACAAACGGTAAACCTCGGATTAAACATTGTCGAGGAGCCTGGGGTCACTTGTTGGTAAACCTCATATTATGTCGAGGAGCCTTCAAGGGGATTGAGCTTGCTACTCTGCCCTTGCGTGCGTATCGGATCGTAGACTGTTCCCCCATGTATATTTGTTTCTGTTGGTAACCATAGTGACCATATTCTATAGGATTCTTTCTAAGGTGATGGTGGCGGGAAGATCCCACTGTACCTGGAGCAGACGTTGGCTAGACTCACTTGGATTTTTTGGGGGGTTCTCTTCACTCGAGACGGTTAAGTGGAGAAACTTGTGCCAGTCTATTCATTAAGCAGGTTGCCAGGGTAACTGTTCCAACCGCTATTTCTGTATCAAGCTCTGCGATGTTGGATTTCATCACCAACTAGTGTTTTCGGTCAGGAAAGTTACTGTTTGTGTGTGATTGATCTCTTAGATTCTTTAGGCATGTGATTCAACTTGTTTGGTTCTCTAGAGGCTTTAGGTGGTTTTCACTGAGGTTTTACTTTGTTTGCATGTGAAGTAGTTAAAAGTCTTTAACTGTGGCTGAATTACCAAGGCATTCCCGTAGACTTCGGGGCTAATCCCCTGAGTTTGTAAACGTGGCTGAGTTATTGAGGACGTCTCGTAGACTTCGGGGCCAAGCTCCTGAGGACGTGCCGAGCCATCTTGAAGGCTTGAAAGTCCTCGTAACTCCTAGTGACGGTAGAAGTGGGTCACCTGAAGAAGACGAATCTTCTTTGATAGTACATTCTGATTCTCAACCGTTAGTAATTTCAGAAGTTACTGGTAGTATTGCATCTACTAGTGATATAGGTGAAGAACCTGAAGTATCTGAACCCGAATCTGAAGTTGCTGCTACTCCCATATCAGAGTTTGTTTCTCCAACTTCTAGTGGTCCTAGTTTGCCTTGGGTAGAAACTGTAATTACCCAAGATCTTCCTTCTGGACTTATAGCTATTGAAGAGCTTGCTATTTCGGACATCGAAGAAAGCTTTCCTTTTCTAGAAGATCGACCTATCTTAGACCTTAGGGAGCATGAATCAATCTTTTACAGTCCACCTAGGAGCAGTGCTTGGTATCGTTCACTGACTAAGCTTTTGGAAAATTCGGGACTAAGTTTTTCACCACCTCGTATTTTTTATCACCCAACACCTAGAGATTACTATCCTTTATTGAATATGTCTAGCCCGTCATCCATGTTTTCTCAATCTCCAGAAGCCTATTTGTACGGTGGTCCTTTTGTTCCCACTGGGTATTAGTCCATCTCTGGTACTTTTTCAGGAGCATCTCCTCAACCTATCGAACAGAAGTTGTTAACTGGAAGTAGTGGTACTAAACCGTTGAGTGTAGAAGATATTCTAATGATGCCAGGTTCTCAACCTCAAGGTGGCTAGTTACCGCTTGGGGGGCAACCTCAAGGTACCCAGTATGTTCCTGGGGGACAACCTCAGGGTACCCAGTATATGCCTGGGGGGCAACCTCAAGGTACTCAGTTTGCGCCTGGGGGACAACCTCAAGGACAGTAACTACCTACGGGACAGTACCTTCCTCAAGGTCAACCCCAGACTCAATATGTACCCCAAGGTCAACCTCGGTATCAATATGTACCCCAAGGTCAACCTCAGTATCAATATGCACCTCAATATCAATATGTCCCTCAAGGTCAACCCCAGTATCAGTACGTGCCTCAGGGTTATCAACCCCAAGTTCAGTACCCATCTCAAGGTTACCAACCCCCTTCTGGTCAACCATATTATCAACCTTACCCTCAACTCGGTTATGGTCCTCAATATCCTCAAGGTCCATACCCCGGAACAAATTTGGTGTGGGATCCATCTCAAAATCAGCAGGTCTTGCAACTGAATGTGCAGTCGTCATCTCAACCTAGACAACCTATGGTCGCTGGTCCATCTCAGTAACCCGTTCAGTCTACTATTCAAACTTCTGCACCTTCTGTAGTTTCTCAGTCTGGGCCTAGTACGCCTCGTACTCCGCCTCAAATGTCTACTGCAACATCTTCTCCATCAACCCCACCTTCTTCTAGAGTATCAGCAGCTCCGGTTTCTACTATTCTTGTATCTACTCCTCAGACATCTTTACCTCAGTCTGGATCTACGGTCCAGACTTCGGTCCAGATGCCTGTAGGAAGTACGGTTGTTACTTCTCAACCTCAATTTAATCAACCTCCATACCAGGGACAGTATCAACCTCAATATGGTCCTGCTGCGCAGCAACCAATCTATCAGTATCAACCATACCCTGGGTATACATATCAACAACCTCAGCAACCACAGTATGGTCCAGTTAATCCTGGTTTTCCAGGAGGACAAAATATCCCAAATGTGATTCCCATTCCTAGTTATCCTGGATATCCTCCTCCTGGGGCTGGTTTGCAGACCCCAAGTTTCAGAGACCCTAATCATTAGTTACCATTCATTGCAACTTTGGACTTACCTGACTTGATGCGCCTTACGAACGATCCAATCAATTATCTTCCGTATTGGCCACCAATGCCGCATAAGTTGCCCAGTGACATTCCGAAATTCGAAGGTAAACCTGGAGAGGACCAGTCGAACCATGTGATGACTTATCATCTCTGGTGTGCATCCAACTCCATTTTTGATGATTCTATTCATTTACGTTTGTTTCAACGCACTCTAATTGATCTTGCGGCCAAATGGTATATCGAATTACCGCGAGCCACCTTTTATGATTTTAGTCAATTAGCTACCTCGTTTTTAACTCATTTTCAGTTGCCAGTCAGATATGACAATGGCACAGAGTTATTAACTTCATTAAAGCAATCGACGTCCACTTACATCTCAGATCATATCCATGAATGGAGACGTCGACAGCGTTTAGTGAAGGTTTATATCCTGGATCAAATCTTAGCTGAGTGGTTTGTAAAATATTTGTTGCCTAAGATCACTGAAGATGTAGCTAAAGCCGGAGTAGTTATTGAAGAGAAAGTCATTTCTCAAGCGCAGTACCTCGACTTAGTTTACACTCAGTCGGGTACGTTACACGAGAAAATCCCCAACCTATCTAATCAAAATCAAATCGCTGCTGCTCCTTCAGGGTCTCATGCCGCTGATGGTATGATTGGAACGGTAAATATTAAAAGTAAGAAGAAATCTTCTAAGAATTCTTCTCCTATAATAACCTTTCCAGATTCCCCGACAGGAGAATCTTCCGTGGAACTTTCCGTCGATATTCATGTTGTAGAATGTTCTACAGCTAAACCTAAAAACGGTGGTAAGAAGAAAGGGAAGAAGAAGAATAAAGAGAAAAATTCAAAAGAGAAACCTGAAAAACCGGAACCCTCTGAAGAAAAGCGCAAACCTCATTATCCGTGTCTCCTTTGTGATGAAGACCATTATACGAGAGACTGCCCTCATCGGGCGGAGGTTGCAAAAATCGTCAAAGGTTCCCAAACTCCTGCTGTCTTGAAGGATCCTTTTCTAGCTCAAGATAGTAAGATGATCGGTTCATCCACTAGTGCCAATGAAGAACCCATCTTGATGATGTCTCATGTAAGGATTGCGACTCGATCGCAAGATTATGGTAGTAAAAGTCCTGTTGATGGAAAAGAAGCAGAATCTTCTCTGTCCAATCCATCAACCTCAGCTCCCGGTTCCGATCCACTACAGATCGAGAAACCGAACCCGGACTTAGTAATCAAACCACCCACTAAGGGTGTACTTCGAAGGTCTGCTTTCAATCCACATGGGAGAGTAGCTCAGAATTACAACATTGTTGAGGATTTAGCTGTTTCACCCTCAGCAATGTTGGCTTTGGAAGTGCTGCAATCATGTCCAGCACAGCGCAAATTACTTTTGTCGGCTATAGGATCTGTTGACATTCAGGACCCGAACCTAATAATATTTGATCTAGAAAATAGTGCACCGCATCTCCCCCATCAAATGGCTGTCCAGATTCCAGTGATGGTCAAAAACAGACCTGTTCATAGGACTGTGATTGACGAGGGAGTTTCCACGTGCATTATGTCGATACAGTGTTGGAGATCGCTTGGTTCTCCTTCACTCAATCAATTCCCAACAATTCTTAAGGCCTTTGATGGCCGTGGGTTTCATCCGTTTGGCATTTTACATGATCTACCTATAGGGGTTGAAGGAAAAACCGTTAATCTAGATGTGGAGGTGGTTGATGCCCCTCTAGATTACAACCTTCTCTTGGGTCGTAGTTGGTCCTACGCTATGACAGCTGTTGTCTCATCGGTCTTTCAGCTTATCAAATTCCCTCATAATGGAAAGATCGTAACTATAGACCAGTTGTCATACTTTTCATCCGACCCAGCCTCTGCTGAAAGTATTCAGCACGTTGGCAAGCGACGATCCCTTATAGGGATGTTGGTGTAAGGTTAGTTAAATATTCCAGTTTACTGGGCACTTTTCCTTTCCCTCCTATCAACACATCGTCTTCTACTGCAACAATTCATATGATTTCATCAGGAACCATCATTAATGATGATCCTTGGATCATTCCTTTTGAAACTAAGTTAGACTCATTTGGTACTCTCATGCCTTTGAGTCCATATGAATTTGCATATCAGGCTGTGCAGTCGTTTTCCGACCCAATATCAACCCAAATCGACTTAATGAATGAAGTCCATGAAGACTCATTTTCAACATCAACCTAGGAACTAGAACCCTTTTCCCAACTTGTTCAATTAGATGAGAAAATTTATGAAATCCTATGTGTTGATCAGTTACCATGGGAAGATCTACATCACAGATCTTCATTCTTACCCAAGAGCGATCGTTTTTAAAACGATTTTTCATCAATCTTTACAGCTGAATATGTTAAGGACGCTCAGAATCCAATGAAACATCTTGACTCTGAGTTAAATTTGGGGAATATTTCTAAAACCATTCCCCTTGACATTTCAGTTAAGCCTGGAATAATTGAAAATGTTCATATAGGTGCCTCTTGTACAGACGATGAAATCAAAACATACAAGGCCCTATTTCAAGAATTCCGTGACGTGTTTGCCTGGTCCTATGAGGAAATGCCAGGAATCAATCCAGCAATTGTAATTCATCAAATTAAAACCTACCTGGACGCTAAACCCATTCGGCAACGTTTGCATCAGATTCACCCTAGAAAAGCTGCTACAATTAAAGCAGAAGTTGAAAAAATGTTGAAAGCAGGGTTCATTTATCCCATCCCATTAACGGATTGGGTATCGAATATTGTTCCTATAAACAAAAAGCAAGGGACAATAAGAATCTGTATCGACTATAGGGATATTAATCGAGCATGTCCAAAGGACAATTACCCTACACCCTATATTGATCAAATTATTGATGATTGTGCCGGCAGTGAAATTTTCTCCTTTATGGATGGCTTTTCGGGCTACAATCAAATCAATATTCTGCCTGCCGATCAACCAAAAATGGGATTCATTTATCCATGGGGAACATTTGCTTATTGCAAATTACCTTTTGGCCTTAAGAACGCTGGCACAACTTTTCAGAGGGCTATGTCTTACACGTTTCATGATATAAAACACATTATTCAACCTTATCTCGATGACTTGCCTGCTCATTCTTTACATAGAGCTGATCACCTTATCCATTTACGAGAAATCTTCATGAGGTGTAGGCATTATCGGATTCGGTTGAATCCCCACAAGTGCGTGTTTTGCCTTGAAATGGGTCGATTACTAGGATTTGTAGTTTCAAAAGCCGGCATTCGTGTCGATCCTTCAAAGGTCGAAGCTATCATCAAATTGCCTCCTCCTTCGAGTCTTCGCCAACTCCAAAGTTTGCAAGGGAAAGCAAACTTTTTATGTCAATTTATCCCTAACTACGCCGAGATTACAAAGGGTTTTACCCAGTTGTTGAAACAAAGTGCTTCATTCTTTTGGGATGAGATAGCTCTTAAATATTTTGATGCGTTAAAACATGCGTTGACCCATGCACCGCTATTGCATTCTCCCAACTACAATCAGGATTACTACTTGTATCTCGCCGCTTCCTATTCCACCATTGGGATGGTGTTAGTTCAGGAAGATGAATTCGGTACGAAACATGTGATATATTACCTTAGTCACACGTTGAATCCCACTAAGTTAAAATATTCACATGTGGAGAAGTTGGCATTGGCAGCTGTTCAAGCTGTCCAAAGATTTCGTCATTACATTTTATTACGCAAAACTACAGTCATTTCCTGATTGCAACCCCATGATCTATATTTTGACCAAACAATTGCTAGGGGGCAAGTACTCCAAATGGATTGTCATCTTGCAAGAGTTTGATTTGGAATTTGAAAAATCCAAGTCAAAGAAATCTCTAGTTTTCGCGGAACTTATGTGTGACTTTCCCCTTGTTGATTCCGAAACTGTGGCGGAGGAGCCCATTGCGGACGAATCCTTGTTTCTGATCAGCACTTTAGATCTGTGGTATGGATATATCATCACTTATCTCCAAACCCAAACCTTTCAGCCCGATCTTTCACGATCCGACCGTCGAAAAGTCCGATTCCAATCCCAACAATACAAAATTATTGGAGATGCTCTTTATCGCCTGGGGGCAGACTCCATTTTTCGATGTTGTCTCCCTCATGAGGAAGACGAGAGGGTCTTAAATGACTGTCACTCTGGAGCATGTGGCGGTCATATGTCTGGATATGCCACTGCCCAAAAGATATTGCACGCTGATTATTTCTGGCCGTCTTTGTTTAAAGACTTTATCACTGCGGTTCGAAAATGCTACAATTGTCAAATTTTTGATAGAAAGATGCCTGCTCCACCTGCTCCTCTTCACCCTATAATTGCCGTTGGTCCTCTTTCAAAATGGGGTATCGATTATATTACATGTAACCCTCACTAGGCCGGGGGGCATGCGTACATTATCCTCGCGGTAGATTATTTTACTAAGTGGGCCGAGGCAATGCCTACATTTGAGGCAGACGGCAAAACAGCTGCAATTTTTGTATTCAATCATATAATTGCTAGGTTTGGTGTTCCACAAGCGATTATCACTGACCATGGGCGTCATTTTTGAAACGTTATTATGACAGAACTTACAGACCAGCTTGGCTTGCGTCATGACAGTTCAACTCCTTATTATCCACAGGCTAATGGTCTGGTTGAAGCCATCAACAAAGTCCTAGTCATCATGATCTGACGAATCATTGGGATTCATCGATCGAACTGGCATAACATGTTATTCTCAGCGCTGTGGGCATACCGAACCTCAGTCAAAACAATCAACAGGGTTCACTCGTTTCCAACTAGTTTATGGTTTGGAAGCCGTGCTACCTATTGAGTGCGAAATCCCGTCATTGCGAATGGCCATCGAATTACTTCCAGCTACTTCCGAAGAGAAAATACATTTATTATACTTAGCTCAGCAAGATGAGAATCGCCACGATGCTGCATTAGCGATCGAATCTCATGCCAAACGTATTAAGGCTCAGTATGATCGGAATGTAACCCCTCGAAATTTTTCGGAAGGAGATTTAGTCCTTTTGTACGATCAAGAAAATGATAAATTGGGTGCTGGAAAATTCGTGCCTATGTGGCATGGTCCTCTTGTTTTCAAGCGAAAGCTAGCGAAAGGGACATATGAATTGGTAGACTCTGACGGGGTCTCTTTAGGTAAACCCAGAAATGGTCTTTACCTCAAGATATATTATGCTTAAATCGAGTGTGAAGATTTGTTAGTTAGGTTAGTTTTTCTTTTAGCTAGTGTGTTTTAGATTCAAGAGTGCTTAGCTTAGAGACTGAGTTTTCCATCATTATTCCTGCTTATCTTGGTTTTACGTTTGATGTCGCAGATGTCGACGCCTCTTCAAACATATATTGGTTACGCTGATGGCGCTTGTCGTAGTACACGAAATATTTCTTCCGTAGCTTGGGTTATCTATTCGCCCTCTGACGAGTTGGTATCTATGCATGGGGTAAGCCTCGGTTAAACAACAAACAACACTGCAGAGTATAGTGCAGTGGTGGAATTATTATCTGAATCTATTTTATTTGGGATTTGGAGTTTTATAGTGAAGTTAGATTCTGAACTCATTGTATTACAACTTAATAGAGTATACGCCATTAGAAATCTAGTTTTATTAAGATTATTTTTGAGAGTGCATCTCTTGGAATGTGAATTTGATTACATTGAATATCAGCATATTCCAAGATCTTTAAATACATTAGCAGATGCAATTGCTTCTCGAGTGTTAAGTAGACATGTGCGATAATCAAACAAGTAAATTTAAAAACATTCCATAACATGTTTAACAAGATAAGCTAGTAATAACGATATCATATATATATAGGAGTGTTAAAAAAAATACATTGTCCTCGATCATAGGTTGGAAAACACCTTATGATCGACAAAAATGATAGGTACAAAAAGCAAAACGTCACATCTGACTACATAAGCAATCATCCCATCACTGGTGATGATCTCGATACGAAACCACTGCACGGGCCACCTTATAAAGGAACCTCCTAAAAGGTCCGAGGACTCCAATCACATAGCGCTAAAGCCGATGAGGGATGTCATCTATGCTAGTCTCGGGAATGTCCCCTATCAAGCGCTCTAGGTGACTCTCCAACTCAGCCAAGGTCTCTGTTGATTTGTCCTGTGGGGCTGGAGCTGGCGCAAGTGGTTTCTTTCTCTCGAAAGGTCTGAGAGCGGCTAGTCGCTGTGGACCCACATCTGCATTTAAAAAAAAACATTATTACTATCAATTTTGAGACGATATAAAAAATAATAAAAATTAACATTAGGAAAGTGTTGAAAATGATTACCTAAGTCATCCCACTGCTCTCCTGGAGGAAGAGCCATGTATGGGTCTCCACGAAAGTCAATCCCAGCATAAGGAAAATCCTGGATAGAGAAAACCTGATGTTCCAACCATTGGAAGAACTCAGGTTTGAACCGGATGACTTCGGTCCCCTTGTTAGGATGACGGGCCTCCGCGAAAGTCAATCCCAGCATAAGGAAAATCTTGGATAGAGAAAACTTGATGTTCCAACCATTGGAAGAACTCAGGTTTGAACCGGATGACTTCAGTCCCCTCGTTAGGATGTCGGGCCATGACTGCGACCCATCGCATCAGTCTGGGCTCTCGGGGATGCCCAACTACAACTGTGAGGTGCTGCGGGATGAGCATAGGAATCCTCTCCAGGCCAAAGCTGACGACTATAACACCATAACCAAAAGTCTTTAGCCGTCCATTCTTGGCCCTGGTCAATTGGCCCTTCACGTTGGCCAACACAGCATCGCACCAGTTGAAAACGATGCCCTGAAAGCAATCAACTGCCATACGCATCTGGGATCCGGTGGCAATGTGTAAAGAAGCAACCCCGCAAAGTCGAGTGAAAGTGAATGCAATTACCTTCAGTTCAGGAAGGGTTATGTACTTTATGTCTATCCCTTTGTCTCTAGACTGCCTGTTGCAGTACTCTAATCGAAGGCTATCGACGGACTGGCCACCCGCCCTAGCCCTGAACAGGGTCAAGTCAATGCCTCTCTTAGGCAAACCGGTCAAAAAATATATATCCGCCAGCTTAATCTCAAGCTGGTGGCCACCAATGAAGAAGCACTAGTCCTGGACGTTCCACCTATCAACCATCCACTGCAAGAAACCCACATGAGCCCTCATGCCAGGAATGGCCCAGTATTTGTACAGTCTGAACGCCCTCAAAGCATCAAGCGAAGGTTGATGATTCCATGTGGCTGCATCCACATCCTCGTGCTCTCGTTCTCTCCAATCTAGCATGATGTACTCCCTACATCAAACCACAAGATCAATTAAGATGCTTAGAAATGTTTTTCTTTGGTCAAATTTTGAGAAATTTGGGTTAAAAACCCTCGCGCCGAGGTACGCACCCTTCCTATTGGACACATTGCATGGGACTACACTTTGTCCACAGGGAAGGTGCTGACCCTGACCTTTTTCCCAATGGATAAAAAGTCGGGGTCCGCAGGTTCACAGTGGTAAGCCTGCGTACCTCGAGCACGGGTTTTTTGCCCAAAAACCCTCATAAAAAACCAAATAAATGACTAAATTGAAAAACTAAACAGATGAAAAACAAGAGGAGGATGATGTGGATTACCTAGTGAAGACGGCGTCTGATTTCGACGGTTGGATTCTCCACAATCCTCTCGGGAAGTTTTCAGAGCAAAAGCACTATTTCCTCACCCAAATCACAAATGGTAAAAATGAATGGTAAAACCCCCTTTTTATAAGTTTTTTGAGTAAATAAATTTCGAATTTGTTTATGTTTCACTTAAAAAGGTATATATTTCGACATTTTTATCTCTTTCAAGCAGGTATGAGTAATGTTTGGTTTTTGTGGGCAAAGATAACAGGATTATTCAGGCGAAATTTGTCATTTTCAACCAGAGTCACCTTTTAAGCCCTTTTCTGACTCCTAAAACATGAAAAGATTGCCGAGTTTCTCTTTTAAACTTGTTAAAACAGAATTAAAAGACGATCGATTTTCAACTCTTTTTCGACTGTAAAAACATAAAAAGATCGCTGGATTTTTGTTGTTTCAAATTTGATATTGGTTATAAAACGACGTGTCCTTGGTCGCTTTTTTACTTTTTCGGATCAGAGACACTAATAATGAAAAGTACTCCTTTGTCATAAAAGATCAAGCGGTTCTCTCAAGTATTATTTTATACTTTTTTGGGCTTGGGAGACACCAATTTATGAAAATGTCAAACCCTGGAGTCTTCTTAAGTTTTTTCAGACTCTCTAAAAATGAAAAATGCCTAGTTTCTCCTATACTAGACTCATTAAATTTCGACAGTAAAGGACCTGTTCTATTACAAACAGGAACGAAACACTCCATCTTAGGGTTCGCATTTAAACTAAGTTGGACTCACTCGAAGGGTGAGCTTATAATCAAGCATATGTTATCCTCCTCAAGCTTGTAAAAAATAAAGAGGTACTTGCTAGAAATGGTGGGTGAAAAGAGAGAAAAGTGAATCTGTTTGTCATACTTTATAACCACTCTTGAACATGACACTTTCATTCACCTGGGTTGGGAAATCCTTTACCTAATAGTTGATCAAACCATATTGAAAGTCTTCAACCGATTTCTAGGTATTAACTTTGGTCAATCATCACCAAACCATTTGTCGTGTCGTTATGTGTTCAAGAGCTCAGTGCAAATAAGCCATTCATCTGCAAAATATCTGTCATCCATCTTGACCATCCCTGAGTCAGTCCTTGCAACTAAATTTCTTCAACTTGAACTATGATTTCGTGTTGTGGGTTTGTCTACGACGGATTGCTTTCTATCGACTTCAGCTCATTATCTAGAAAGATGATCTAGGAATCGTCAATACCTTGAGATCTACATGCCTCAATGGCAGGTCTCTCGCCTTTGATGACAGTTTACATCATTGACATTCGATCAGAGGATTCCATGACATGTTCGACATCAACACATCTTATCACATTTCATGGATTGTGTTGAGTACTTTGAGAGCCATTGTCATTATTGGTGGTTTCTCTCACGCTTGTTAACA
>APFE031341554.1:189067-222392 GCA_000404065.3 Pinus taeda
AAGGGACACGATCCATGTACATGCCATCTGGAGCTTGCCCATATAGCCCATTCCTTCAGAAGACACCTGGAGCACAACTTTTAACAAAATAGCTGCGGAATCCTGTGCTGGCTGCGGAAACCTGTGCTGGCTGCGGAAACTGACAAGTTTCCGCAGCTGCATGAACAAAAGACTAAACCAAACAACATACATCAGTATAGTTAGAAAACCATATAAACAGTCCTTTTTAAACTATAATGCAATGATTCAACCACTGGATGAGTGAAGTGAGTGGAGTATGAGGGTTAAGAGGGTGTGTAGGAAGGTGCAAGGTTGAGGCTCAACACATGGCTTGGAGATTTTTTCTCCTTCTGATAGAGGAATAACCACCTTCAGGTATTCTAGTTGTGCTGGCAAGGATCTCTCTCGTGCCATAGATGCCCCATGATCTCTTTAGGTTGATTTGGGCTATGTTGCGTTGTTGATGCTCCATGATCGATTTTGTTTGCGGGCTGCATTGTGTTGTGTTGTCACCTTTCCACTTCCAACCTTCTGTCTCTATCTCTCAGCCTCTTTTAGGTGATGGAATGGCTATTTGGGCCTCTGTGATCTCTTTAAAATGCTTAAGAATGATTGTTTTTTGTTCTATACAGAAAACGATGTAATACTGAGAAATCCTGCCCATTCTGCTTCTTTCAGACTTCAAAAGTCCTCAAGCATGGTTTATTTATCTATTAGGTCTACCCTATCGCCTATCGCAAGTGGCCTGGCACTGTGTTTCCCTTTGTATTGAAATGCTTTGAAAAACACGGGAAATACATGAAAACAACCTCCCTCCAGACTTCAAATTTTATAGATTTCACTTCCAAGACCCAAATCGCAACCGGCACTGCCCCAGGATTCCATTGTATTTTGTTTAAACAACTAAAATACACAAAAAATATTAAAAAATGGGCTTTTGCGGACTTGAAACTATATATATTTTGCTTCTGAAACCCATCGAGTCCAGGTCTTATCGCATTGTGCACATATATGCAAAGTCCCTGCTCCATGGTGATGTTCCGTTGCGATACAACGATGTGATCTGATCACAATCGCCCAAGCCAAAGGTTCATGGTTAGTGCTCATAGTAATCCCAAATAGCGATATTCGCAATGTAACGTGGCTCATCGATCTGCGCACTTGATCATTGGTCCACGTTGAATCACCGATTGTCGTCGCCATTTTCATATCATCTGCGCCAATTGCCACTGTTTGTGACCGCGATTGCGACTGCCGATCTGATCATTAGAGATCACTGATTGGTAGTGGCTTCCGCCCAACCCAAAGTCCTCTCTACTTGCCGATTTATGATTTTCCGCTTAGATCTGGGCCGTTGATCAGCCATATCTAATGGTTGTTGTGCATTCTTGACTTTAAGCCTCTAATACATGGTTTTTTCATGATTTTGAAGTGTTTTAGCCTCTTGATAGTGCATTTCTTTCCTTCCAAGGGCTCTCTTCCCTCACTTGTTTCGATCTTTGCATGATCTTAAAAATTTTTGGAGACTTTGGGAGTGTTTTGGATCCATTTTTGGGCCAAACGCCAACAAAGCTAACAAGTCCCACATTCATGCTTGGAATATGGAACAAGGGTGATTGGATGAAAGAGAGACTTGGTTCAACTCATTCTATTGTCGACTGGAATCCCTGGTAGTGTATGTTTTTTTGGGGGACTAGGAATCCCTTGACCAGTAATGGCGGGATTGTAGTAAATCTTGGTTGTGTAGGTGTTTTTTTAAGGCCTAGGAGCCCCTTGACTGGCTTTGGTGGTATTGTAATAAAGCCTGAGGAAGCCCTGATTGTTTTGTTGTGAGTCACACATTCATGCTTGGAATATGGCATGGGGGTAATTGGTTGAATGAAAGACTTGGTTCAACCCAATTTATGGTCGGGTGGTACGTGGAAGTCCCTGACTTGGTTGGATTTTGCATATGTTAATAAGAGCTCTTTTTCTCTTGTATTTTATGAGTAAATGTACTTCCTATGACGTGCATTTGATGGTTGTTCTATCATTGTTAGTATTTTGGTTATCTATTGGTTATAAGCATGGTTTTATGACATACTCAAGTTATGGCTCTTATCATGTTTTTATTGGTAAATGAATGGTTATTGAATGCATAACGTAATAGATGTTATTGCAACCATTGTGAGAGGGAATTAGACCTTCTTGATGAATCTCAAATAAGTACCCTTATGTTCAAATATGCATTCATGACCTATAGCTTTCATGTTCACTATATGTTTAACGAAATGTATGTCATGGTTAGGCCTAGTTAGGTCAAGTTCTTAACTAAGTTTTGCATTAATGGCTTTGTCCTTATGTCATTCATCATTTTAGAAAGTTTTATCAAGTTCTGAGTAGAGGTATGGACACTAGCCCTTAAAAAGTGGCTCAAATTTTGTGGTTGCATGCTCATAACTGGAAATATAGACTACAGTCGCTAGGAGCCAAGGTTATCAATGTGACTGGAGGGTCACAGTCATAGCTTGCCTTGTTATGCAAGCGACTAGGAGGCAAATCACTAAAAAGGCAAGTTAGCTCATGGTTTGGGCACCTAGAATGGTTGTTTATCTCTTGTGGGTCATGTAGCTTCCAAGGAAGGTTAATAAGGTTTCATCTTGTCGACTCCATTTCCTTAATTTGATCTAGGAAGTTGAATCATGCCATAGTATCCCTCAGCTCATGTTTACCCTGGAAGGCTGGTGAAAGTGGGTAAATGTAGGAGGGGTGGTTACATTCATACAAAAATTGATCACTTGACCTAACCAAGCCTAACCATGACATTCATTTCGTCAAACATATGGTGAACATGTAATCTACAAGTCCTGAATGCATATATAAACATAGGGGTCTGAAACTTAACTGAGAATCACCAAGAAGATCTAATTTCCTCTCATAATAGTTGTAATAACATTTGTTAATTCATGCATCCATTAACAATTCATCAACTAATAAAAACATATGAAGAGCCATAACTTGAACCTGTTAGGGAACCATGCTTATAAACAACATATAACCATAATAATAACCATGATAGAACAACCATCAAAGCCACATAATAACAAGTAAAATTATTCATGAAATGCAATAGGAAAGGATCTATTGTTAGCATATGCAAAAGCCAACCAAGTTAGGGACTTTCACATACCACCCAACCATTAATTGAGTTGAACCAAATCTTTCTTTCAGCCAATCACCCTTGTGCCATATTCCAAGCATGAATGTGGGGCTCAAGACATAAACAACCAGGGTTTCCCAGAGATTAAACCACCTCCATCCTCATTCTCCCATGATCTCACCAAAACCGATCGAGAGATCACATAAGAAAAGCAAAACTTAAACAACCAGGGATTCCCAGAGATTAAACCACCTCCACCCTCAAGCCACCATGATCTTGCCAAAATAGGTCAAGAATCACTAAGCCCAAAAAAAACTTAGATGCCCCTGAAAAATTTTCACCATTACCTTGAGGAATTTTCGTATTTCCACCCACATGTTGAGGACTTTCTAGAGATTAAACCACCTCCACCCCAACCCTTGGGAATTTTCCTGAGACCACCTCACCTAATTCCAAAATCTTTCGACAATCCAAACCTTAACCAAATAATAAAACCCCATCACACCATGGCTATATAGAAATGGAAAGGCAAGGTTGAATCCACTGTCACACCCGATGAAACCCATGTCAGTGACAACAAAAGAACCAAATACACAAATGCGTGTACCATGCATTCACAAACCAATTAGGAAATCACACATGCAACATGTTACTTGCAAGTCTTCCTAATGAAGTTATTTGATCCAACCTTCCTTACTTGTCCTTTTATTTCCTTGTCTTTCCTGTGCCTTCCTTTACTTGCTTTCTCCAATTCTAGTGCGCTCCAAGAACACTCTAAGTGTGCAATAGTATGAGAGAATAGGGAGAGCTCCAAAAATGAATTGACAAAAGGTTAACCAGCAAAAGCTATGAATTGGTCCTCATAAACCTTTTTATTATTGAGGCCTCTATTCTTCAATTTCCTCTATTTTTCCTTCAATTTTGCTCACATGCAAATATGTGACCCTTCATCTCCCTTTTCTCCTCTTTTCCTTTATTTCCATAAATAAATGTCCATTAATGCCTCTTTTCCTTTACCAACGCCTTTTCCAATTTCCATAGCCATAAATAAATTGAAAGTGACACCTGTTAAGATGTTTTTCCCAACATTCAGCTTGGAATACATGTCCCATGACCCTGGGCTTTTATATTTTTACATGGAAATTTAACCAGGGGTTGTTACAAACCCCTCCCTCTTGGGGGAACACCATCCTCGATGTTATATGACACCTATGACCAACAAACCATTGAAAACAAAACATACTACCCATGGAGCTTTATAGCACAACTCTTTGTAGTATTTACAATGACCACTGCCTAAAACATGACAATCATACAATTTACTAGAGATTTCTAGTATAACTCATTATGGTATTTACAATAACAACCACATATATACTCATGCACATTTGCTTCAACCAACAAATAATCATACTGTCTATGGAGCTTTATAAATCCAGCTCGATACAATATTCACAATAATTTACACATATATACATATGCACATTTGCTTTAACTAGAAAATAAAAGGATACGATGCCTTCATCCACAACAATAGAATCTAGAGGCTTACACCTCCACCCTCAAAGTAATACCAGGATTCACCTCCTTCCTAGGAAGTCTAGAATCCACTACCAAATTCAAACCTGCGTCCAATTTCCAATGCTACAATCATTGTGCTACATGTTACTTCAATGAACAATTATTAGCTCATTATTCCATGGCACACTCCCAGTGTGCTTTTGATTTCATCTAGCAATGATAATGGCCGAAACAAATCCATTCCCCGATCTTCCCTTCTGTGCTACGTATTCCCTTGGGCAATCCAGTCACCCCCTTTTGTGTAGTCACTCACCTTCCAAGTTTCTCGACATCCCCTTTCTCGAGCGATCCATCCCTTGGAAATGTTTCCTCTCAACAAAGGGTCTAAAAACCAAGGAATATCCTTGCCTCAAAACCATCATAACAGTCATACCGTGCTCATGTAAATCAATGGACACTATTGGGTACTAGTGTCCCAAAATGGCCCTTCTCCTAAAGTAATTTACCAACATAGTGTTGCTTATTCCAATTCCTTTTGCTGTTGCTGCTAATTCTCGCAGTTTTTCAACCACCCAAACCAAGCATTCCCCAACTTTCCTGTACCAAGCACATAATTTCCATTAGACTAAAAAGGAATTGAAATCAATTGAAATCATTCCTCATTGGTGGCTCATCAATAAGGTACACTTGCGATTTTGTTTACTTCCTGTCACAACAAGCCAAACTATCTCTTTGATCAAACCATCATGTATAAACATATCAATCCAGTTTTCTCAAAGCGAAACCATCGTAAATCAAAATCATAGATCACATGCAACCATCATAAATCAAAATCATAGATCACATGCAACCATCATAAATCAAAATCATAGATCACACGCAACCATCATAAATCAAAATCATAAATCTCATGCATAATTAAGACTGAAATAAAATAATGACACTTATCTTTCAAATGGTTCTTTGCTTCTGCCTTTGTTCTTTGTCCTTTACGTACACACATTGAATCAGTTTCCAAACCCGGCAAACACCCAGTGCCTTCTCTTCTCTTTAACCACGTATACACACTAGTTTGGTTTGCCAAAACCGACAAGCACCCAATGTATTCTCTTCTCTTTAAGTAACAAGGGAATCTAGAGACTTAACCACCTCCTCCCTCAATATTAGCAACAAGGGTATCCCGAGACTAAACCACCTCTACCCTCAATAGCAACAAGGGTATCCCAATACTAAACTACCTCAACCCTCAATATCAGCAACAAGGACATCCAAACACTAAACCGCTTCAACCCTTAATATCAAC
The DNA here is from genome assembly GCA_000404065.3 of Pinus taeda. Classification (NCBI taxonomy): domain Eukaryota; kingdom Viridiplantae; phylum Streptophyta; class Pinopsida; order Pinales; family Pinaceae; genus Pinus; species Pinus taeda. The sequence continues at coordinate 195,031 of APFE031341554.1, forward strand.
AACAAGGGCCCAGAAAGTCCCATACATGTCTATCCCATCACATTTTACAACACACACACATACACCCATACCTGGTATACAACACCACACATACACCTACACCCGGTGTATAGCACAACACATACACCTACACCCGGTGTACAACACAATACAATACATACAAATCATACAATACAACGAATACACAATACTTGTGATGCAGTACCACATATACACAACATAACATGTACGACATGTACACAACACCATCTTCATAACGTGTACACAACACCATATGCACAACGTGTACAAAACACCACATGTACCACATGCATAGCACCACATGCACACAACACCACATGTACATGTACACAACACCATATGTACACAACACTACATATACAACATGTACACATCATCAATACTACGCATCCAGAGACCACATTGTCTCTACCAAGCAGCCTGCTTCTAGTGTCTTTCTACCATCCATACTTGTCCCAACATGTCGCAAATCACACTGCTTTCATTCTGTTAATGTATCCCTCAGCATTACCTAACATAGCACAAACATAGGCATAGTATAAGCACATAATATCAATTCATATCCACATGATACTAACCTCGTAGATCTATCAAGGCTACTTTTTCCACTTGATTCCTCATAAATCGGGAACATCTTCATGCCATTCACCTGCATAAGCAATCATTCCTCCACAAGCATGATACTTGACGATCCTGTCATAAAACAACATACATACACACATATAAACATTAACATAAGGCAATCATGATCCCTGATGACCCTGTCAAGCAATGATCTGTGTAGAAGTTGACCTGGGACGTGGACTACCGGAAGCAATCAAACTAAAAGTCGACGATTGGAGCCACAGACAGCAGCTGGACTACGAACAGATTCCCTTCAAATGCAAGGTATGTCATGAATACGAACACTTTGCAAATAGATGCACTAAAATCGTAAATGTAGAATCAGAAGAGCAAGAAGGGCAATGGGAAACCGTTAAGAAAAAAAATCAGCTCTGCCATTGAAACCGTCAGACTCTGAAGCCCCTGAACCCCCCCTTCAGAACTCCGTCCATCTCCATTTATCCCATCAGCCCCTTCCTTCCTCCTCTCATCAGTCCCCTCCGCATCCCCCCTCATCATCTCCTCGACATTCGGATCCTCCCATTCCTCCATCTTCTAATCCATTCACAGCCCTCTCTGCTGAAGAATCTGAGCCTGATCCTCCCCCCTCTGACTTTACCCTTCACCCTTCTTCCCCTCACATCTCCCAGCCCTCCCCTGACACCCTCTCAGCTAGAGTAACCAGAAGCTCCTCAAAGGATCATGGAGGGCCCAGTGATATACCCAAAAAACATGGACCTGGCAGAAAATCTGCTAAACAACATAGGGAAGAAAGCGCACAGAAAGACATTGCCATGGGATCTCAGACCCCTATTGAATCCTTCATACTTGGCCACTCAGATAAAGAAAATAACACCAAAGGAAAAGAGAGGCGAGCACCTCTCCATGCAACCAGTAAATCATGTTGAAAATGCTATCATGGAACAGTAGGGGACTAGGGCACCCCTCCAAGATAGTAGCCCTCAAGGATTTAATACAAAGTGAAAAGCCTGAAATCGTCCTTATTCAAGAGACAAAGCAAGATCAATCTAAAGTCAACAGGGTTCTCAGCCAACAAAAACAATACAGTGGTTGTGCAAGTGAAGCAAGAGGAGCCTCGAGTGGCATCCTAACAATGTGGGATAATAGCAAATGGAGCTGCAACTCCACCAAAAAGAACCAGCACTGGATCAGTGTTAATCTAGAAAGCAAGGAGGATGGAGCAATGATAAGAGTATACAATATCTACTCTCCGAATCAGTACAGGGAGAAAGAAGCATGCTGGAACACGTTGGAGGCAAACTTAGAAGAAGACCAAGACAACAACCTCATCCTTGCAGGGGATCTAAATCTGGTCCTTCACGCCAATGAGAAAAGAGGGGGAACCTTCACTGCTGATCCCTTCAGAAACCAACTTGAGCACATTATGCAGGAGCAAGAATTGGTGGATATAAAGCCTAAGAATCGACTGTATACTTGGAGCAACAGGCGGCTAGGAGCTGGAAATATTATGGAGAGACTTGACCGTTTCCTCATAAACATCTCTTATCTATCCTCCTTCGCTACTGGCCAGTCAAATATCCTCAACAAATCTGCCTCTGACCACTATCCAATAACGCTCACTCTCCTCAGACATTGCCAGCTCGGTCCTCTCCCCTTCAAATACTGTTCTTTATGGAATCGAATCCCCGAAGCTAGAAATGTGGTATGGCATGCTTGGACCCAACACGTGGAAGGCTCCCCAACTTTTATTTGGGAGACTAAGGTGAAGAGAACCAGACAGGCACTAAAAAATTGGGCAAAGACCAAATTCCAGGAGCCCGAGTTGAGCAAAAAGCGCATAAAGAAAGACCTCGAAGAGCTGCAGAAAAATATTGAGGTCGTTGGGCTCTCACAGCAAGACAAAGAGAGTGAAAAAACGCTCTACACCCAACTGAGCCAAACACTAAGGGACGAAGAGGTTAAATGGAGGCTAAAATCAAGGCAGTTATGGCTGCGTGAGGGAGACAAAAACACCTCTTACTTTCATAAGCAGGCTATCGTTAGAAAGGCCAGAAACACTGTAAGCTCAATTAAAGACAGTGAGGGGAACAGTTACACTACTCATGATACCATAAAGGAAGCAGCCACCAACCACTTCAAAAATATCCTGACTGAAGAAAAAAGTGAAGAGGATTACTCAGCTCTGCTACAGCACATGCCCAAAGAAGTCACCCAAGAAACAAACAACAGGCTCACGTGTGAAGTAGAAGAAGAAGAAGTCCAGAAAGCAATCTGGAGCCTTCACCCAGATAAAGCCCCTAGGCCTGATGGGTTTCCAATCAGTTTCTACAGAGAGTACTGACAGATGATAAAAAAAGATCTGCTAAAGATGATACGTTGGGTTCTAAGGAAAGGCAAATTGGGGGGATTTACCAATTCAACATATCTAGCATTAATCCCAAAAGAAAACAGGCCTTCCACTTTCTCTAGATTCCGACCCATATCCTTATGTAATTCAGCATACAAAATAATTACAAAAATCCTGTCATCCAGACTCAAACCTCATCTACCCTCTTTGATCTCTGAAAACCAAGGGGGCTTTCTTCCTAACAGGCACATAACTGAATCCATTCTTCTTGTGCAAGAGGCCATTCACTCAAGCATAAGCCGAAAGGAGAAAGGTTTTGTCCTAAAGCTCCATCTTGCCAACGCATTCGATAGGGTCAGACACACCTTCCTGTTTGCAGTGCTTCATAAAATGGGATTCGACCCCTCCTTTATTAACATGATCAAAGCCTGCATATCGAACCCTTGGATATCCCCTCTAATCAACGGTAGACCCTGTGCTGCCTTCCAATCATCTAGAGGCCTTAGGCAAGGCTGCCCCTTGTCTCCTTACCTATTTATCCTCATGGCGGATTCTCTAAGCAAAGCCTTGGATTTCAATCGAAGAACTGGTATGATCACTGACATCCAAATTGAGCAAGGCGCAAAGAATATTAATCACTCACAATTTGCAGATGACACCCTCTTGATGGGAGGAGCGTCCATCACTATTGTAAGGTGCTTTAAAAATATTTTAGATCAATTCATGGAATATTCTGGAGGAAAGGTAAATCAGGTTAAAAGCTGCATTTTCGGATGGAATGTTTCCAATCTCACCATCCACAGCATTGCTAGCGAGCTAGGAGTCTCATACAAGCTAAACTGGAGTCACTTTACTTACTTAGGGATGCCGGTGAGTATGGGTCCTCTGAAGGCTGACACATGGAATGAAATCCTCGACAAAATTCAAAGGAAAATCCAGCAATGGGGATCTATGTGGCTGAACCCAGCTAGGCGCCTTGTCCTTCTCACATCTGGTCTGACCTCTCTCCCCATCTATCGATTCTCCTTGCATCAAGCCCCAATGACTTTTCATCAGAAAATGGAAAGAGCGCTCAGGAATTTTCTCTGGCAAGGAGGGAAAACGGAGAAAAGAAAATTCAATATGGTTAGCTGGAAGAGTGTCATCCAACCTAATGAAAAAGGAGGACTTGGAATAAGATCTCCAAAAATGCTGAACTTAGCCCTTGGAGCTAAAATAATTTGGAAGTTGATCTCAGGGGCTACAGCCTGGTGGAAGACGGCCCTAGAGGCTAAATACCTGAGCAGCTCAAGGCATCAACTCTTGGAAACCAACATCCCCAACAGAGAAAGCACAAAAATCTGGAAGCTATGTAAGAAAGCCATGCCCTTTATGACTCAAAATATATCAAAGGTTCCAGGAGAGTGGAGCAGCATTAAGATCTCCACTAACAGAATATTGGGACAAACCCCTATTGGATCAAACGTGGAGGTAGCCCTAGCCATAAGTTGGCTCACTGACAATGGCATATGGAGCTTAGCTCAAATATCGCAATGGGAAAGTCATTCCCAAGCTTGGGCTGATTGGAAGTTCCCGAGTTACCCCAGGGAGCTAGAGCCAAGCATCGCGGCCTTAAAGAACCACCTGCACAGTGAAGCTCCAACTCAAAGAGGCAAGCAAGATGGCTTCAGATGGGACCCCACGGGTACTCATTACACGGTCAAAGCTGGCTACCAATACCTATGCAACAACACTTTTTCACAGGCCATATGGAGTCAATGGAAGCTGGTCTGGAAAGCTGAAGCCCCTCCTAAAGTCAAATTCTTTTTCTGGCTTCTCCTGAAAGGGAAGATTCTAACAGCAGAAAACTTAAAGAAACGGGGTATTATGGGACCGTCCAGGTGTCCAAACTGCTGCCAAGCAGAAGAAACAATACAACATCTATTTATAGACTGCAGGACAGCTGATGATTGCTGGAAACAAATGGCCTTAATTGGGGGAGTCCCATGGGAACCAAAGGCAACTATTGCAGATACAGTCTACAATTGGAGGAAACATTTTCCATGGAAAGAAAAGCAGAGCAAATTAACGCAAAGAATATGGAACACTATACCTCTAACTCTAGTATGGAGCATATGGCTGGCTAGAAACAAAAAAGTCTTCCAAGATAAAGGATGCAATACAAGAATCATGTGTCACAAGGAAAAAAATTTAGCGGTGGAGACAATAATAGCTCACACTCAAGGTAAGATCGAGCTCACCAATTACAGCACAGAAGAACGAAATTTGATCAGCTATGCCCAAGGAAACACACTCAACACCCAGGCAACAAAACAAGGAAATCCACAGCTGAAAGAAACTAGTAGCACATGGAAGCTGAGGTACAAGGAAAAGGAATTTGCACTCCGATTGAGCAACTGCAACAAATTCTACATGTTCTTTGACGGCGCCTCAAAATCAAATCCAGGCCTAGCAGGCGCCGGAGGTCTCATCTGCAACGCCAATGGTGAGACAATTCTCCAATTTGAGTGGGGGCTGGGAGAGCTATCTAACAACAGGGCAGAGGGACTGGCTTTGTACCAAGGTCTCTCCCAGCTGATCAAGATAGGAATTAAGAAGGTAATGGTCTTTGGCGACTCAGCAATCATCATTAGGCTCATGGTGCAAAAGCAGAGCACGCCAAACATCCTACTGCAACAAATCAACAACAGAAATCAGATCCTCCACGAATTGTTGGAGGAAGTCCACTATTTCCATATCCTACGTGGGATGAATAAAAAAGCGGACCAGTGTGCCAACAAGGCCTGCGAACGACCCAAAGGCAACCTCAGATGTAACAACAGCTCATCCTTCCAACCACTGCCATGAGAGACGCGCAGCCAGTCAATGCACGGGGAACAGCAGTCAGCCACATCTATGAGTGCAGGAATATCAGCAGAACAGAGGAAAATACAAGCAAGGTGGATTGGATAGGCTTCAGAACAAAAATCAGGGGATCCATCCATACCACGCAAATTAGACAGTATGAAACAGGAAATCGCCCTGCCAATCAGAGCACTGCCCGAGTCCCAGATTCGCATCGGATGAAGCAGTCGAGCTTTGGGAAGAGGCCTCCTCTCTCCCACCTTCATCAACCGCCTTTGATTATTTATAACTGGGGGACCATGGCTCATTTCCTCACAAGAAAAACTCGAGCTCGCAGTTCAGAGAGCAGAGCAGAAGGCGCTTCCCCTCAAGACTTTCGAGGCAGCCCAGGTAGTTCCCTCAGAGAAGTATTACAAGCTGAGTTTGATGAGGTTAGAGCGCAGCAGAAAGCTCTGGATGAACAAGTCCGCAGCCTGGAAGCAAGGCTTGAAGAACAGTGTAAAATAACCCATGAGAAATATAGAGCTGAGATGAACCTCTTCTTACACAGAGTTCACTCCCTGCATGAACAATTTAGCAACTTAAGCAACAGGAGCAGCCATGCTGAGGAAAAGATTTCCATCCTCAAGTTCATAATGGAAAAGAAGTTCAAAGATGCAACATCCTCTTCCAGTGCAAAGCCAATCGAACCAGATCTGGATCCAGAAGGATCTACAGCAAGAAAGATAAGCCATATAGACATAGATTCTTTATGATGTGCAGATGCAAATTTTGGGGCTTGCAGTTTGTTCGAATTTACAGTAGTATAAGTAGTTTTAGAGGCAAAAAAACAAAAGCAAGAATCAAGGAAAGGAACCTTTTTGTAATTCCTTGGATTCAAAATGCTCAGGAAGCATCATATGTATGGCAATCTGCCTCTTTCTCTTTTCAGATTAATACATAGCAACCGAACTTTGTCTCAAAAAAAAAGGTATATCACAAACTTCATGGACTAATCCAGCATTGCATCCAACAATTGTACATGGGACCTTCGATTTATGGATATTTTCAATGTTATGGTCAGCATATATACATGGAACGCTACTTTATGGATGTACATCATCATTACAAGTATTAAGAACAACACTTTTCAAAAGGGTATGGAAGGGCATGTTCTTCCCTAGGGGTGTAATAAGGGCCTACTAGCCCATTAGAGTTTAAAATAGGATAAGATGTTGGCCATTTAAGGTAATGTGGACTACGTCCATAATGTTAGCTAAAATTAGGCAGTTCTCATTAAAGAATGTAATGTGGCCTCATTAAAGAATGCTCGTTAGGAAATTATCATTTCATAGCTACAAAGGACGTAATCATCCTTATGCGATCATGCATTGGAATAATATTGTATTGGAGCATAACTTAATGGGAGGTTTCCCCCAAAAAGAGGATGGTTAAAAATATTTTATCAATCATTCTATAAAATCATCATTACAAGGTGTTGCCCTTCCTCGAGGTTATTTTGATTAATGAAGTAAAGGGTATTTTTTATCGTATTCTTCATTATATTAATAATTATTCATACTCAACATTAAGGAACACCATTACTAGTATTATAAATCTTTCTTGGTAAAAAGTGGAAGATTTATTTTTTGCCATATTTTCAAGGGGAAAAGTAGAATCATGACAATTAGATCTTTTCTAAGAAAACAAAGTAGTAATCTGAGTTCCTATTGGAAAACATTGCTCAAACCAAAGTTCAATAAGTGAAGATGTCAACAATTTAAAATAAGTTCTTTTGGATTTTTTATGTTATGGTCATGAATTTATCACGGGTATTGCAAAGCATACTACTTTGGATAAACTATCCAAGCTGAAACTAGATAAAAGCAAGGGGAAAGAGCACTTCAACAACTTCAATTAAACATATTATATGATAAGTTTCTAATCCGTGTGTTAGGTACTTATGGCCATTTCAAATCACCACCTTAAAACCCGAGTTGCACAAGGAATATCCATTGGATGTAAACTTCTCTCAATTCTCTTTCAAAACCTTAGCTTTCACACTTCTAGTAGATTATAAAATTTAACTTAGATATATTAGCCCCCATCACTAAAGCATATATAGGGTTATATGAAAATTACATGGAAGAATCCTTTCGGTAAGTTTTCTTAAATTTATTGTGGAATATGAAGAGCATATGAAACAATGGCTACTTGAAGTGGAAGAATTTTTAAACCCAAAGGTATAAGGAGTTACTCGATCTAGACAACCAAGTACAAACACTACAAAATACATCTTAAGCAATCCAAAGGTTGAAACATTGGGAAAATATTAATGAGGAATATAAAAGAGAAAGGTTCGAATAGCATTCTTTAGATGAGCATTGCAAGGAATGTTATATGAACAATTATCGTTTATGGGAAGACAACTACTTTCAACTTATCTTTGATGCATATACCACTTCATATGAAGAACACATGACTAAGGGAGGTCAATGAGAAGGTGTTTCCTAATAGTTTCAAGTATGTTTAATTTACAAGGACGATTTTCCTTCTAGATCCACCCTTTTATCACTACATAAATGATATTTTTTCTATGTATAGCCCTATCTATTTGGATCCACATGACTATAGTGAGAATTTTGATCATTGCACTCAATCCACTCAATCATACATGTGTCATTAGTCGGGAGTCGACATGAGCACTAAGACATGGGAACCAATCTTATGGGTGAGTTTCTCAATCAACTTCAGTATTGCCACCAACTCTTGTACATGGGACCTTGATTTTCTAGACTAATTTAGTGTTGTGGTCAACAATCCTACACAAAACCATAGTTTATGTTTGTACATCATTACTACAACTATTAAGGACAACGCCCCTCAAAGGGTGATGGAATTTTGACATCCCCTCTAAGAGTGTAATAAGCGCTTATGGCCCCATTATAGTTGATATATGATAAGTATAACAATCTTTTATATAATATGGACTAGGTCCAAAATGTTAGTTATTATTAAATAAAATGCATTAGGTAGTTGGCATTAAATAAATGAAATGTGGCCTCATTAAATAAGCCTTAAGGTAATTAGCATTTAGTAGCTATAAATGAGGATGGGTTCCTCATGATGTGATCATGTATTGGAGCGTTGCTTAATAAGAAGTTTTCACCTCAAAGAGGTGAGTGAACAAGAGTTGATCCTTCCATAAAAGGATCATTATAAAGTGTTGCCCTACCTTAAGGGCATTTTTATTAATAAGGTAAAGTGGATTCTATATCATATTCTTGGTTATATTGAATTTTATTCATCTTCAACATTAAGGAACACTAGAAGTAGTACTAGAGCTCTTTCTTTGACAAAAATTGTTTTTTTTTTTAAATTATTATTTGTATATTTACAAGGGGAAAAGTAGGATCATAACACTCATATCCATTTCTAAAGATTTTGATTTAAAACTTGAAGAAACAAATTCCAATTTGAACTCCTCTCCAACAAAAAAAAGTCCTTTCAAATCAAAATTCTGAGAAGTGAAGATATCACCAATTGAAAATAAGTTGTTTTAAGGATCTTTCTATTGAGGTGGTCTAATAGCCCCTAGTTGATTTTCTATGTAAATAAAAATAAAACCAAGGTTATGGGACAAACATTCCAAGATAAATTTTGGTCAAAACATAATGATGAGGTATCATCGATGATTTATTTATGGCTATGGAAATTGGAAAAGATATTGGCAAAAGAAAAGAGGCATTAATTGGCATTTTATTTATGAAAATAAAGGAAAGTAGGAGAAAGGGAGATGAAAGGTCACAAATTTTCATGAGGAAATTGAAGGAAAGATAGAGGAAAATGAAGAGAATATAGGCCTCAATGATAAAAAGGATTTTGAGGATCAATTCATAGCTTTTGTCAGTCCAGTCTTTGGCTCTCTCATTCTATTCTCTCACTCTCTCATACTCTTGCACACTTAGAGTACTCTTGGAGCATTCTTGGAGCACTTTAACATTCACTTGGATTTGGGGAAAGAAGTCAAAGGAAAGCAATAAAGTGCAAGGGAACATGTGGATCCGTAACTACAATTGGATTACTTTGTAGGTAATAGGTTGCATGTGTAATTTCCTTGTTGATTTATGGATGCATGGTAAACGCATGTGATTATTTGGTTACGAGTTATCGTTGGCATGGAGGATTTCTAGGATTGATAGAGGTCTTAGTCTTGCCTTGCCATTTCCTAGATAGACATGGTGTTGTGGGTTTTTCCACTTGATTGTTTTATGGTTGGTGCTCATAATTCCTTATGCATGTGGGTTGGAACAAACGCTTTGGAAGCCCAGGAACAACTTTGGGGTAATTACTAGTCTTGGAGCCTAGGCTGGGACAAATGCTTTGGAGCCCTTGGTGGGTTGAGTTACTAGTCCCTAGAGCCTGGTTGGACAAACGCTCTGGAGCCCTAGAAGGTTGTGGGTTCAATTACCAGTTCCTGGAGTCCTAGACAAATTAGTTAGAGATCGATCTAGTTGATGTTAGTGATTTCGACCATGAGGTGGAATCATTGGTTGAGGGTTGAGATGGTTTGGCCCTTGGAAGCCCTAGTTTGGTTTGTCTTGCTTTATTCCATGAGATCCTGCATTCATGCTTGGAATATGGTGCAAGGATGATTGTTTAAAAGAGAGAATTGGTTCAACCCAATCTTTGGTCGGGTGGTAAGTGGAAATCCTTGAATTGGTTGCAATCTTCATATGTTAATAAGGGCCATTTTTCTATTGTTATTAATGTATATTTGTTGGCAATGTGTCGGTGATATTATGGTTGGGTTGCCATGGTTTATATGTTGGTTGTTTTCTGGTTATATGTTATTCATACAATGTGTATCTTCTATGCATCTTGTCATGAATTGTTTAGCGATTGATCAGTTGATGAATGTATCGACTAATAAGTGTTGTTGCAGCTATGTGGAGAGGGCATAAGGCCTTCTCGATGATTCTCAGATGAATCTCAAACTTTTATGATCAGATATGCATTCAGGACCTGTATCTTACATGTTTACCATGTGTTTGATGAAATGTATGTTATGTTCTAGCAAGTCTAGGTCAAGTTTTTTAGTTGAGATTGAATGTTTAGATTTGTTTCCATGTTAAATATGATTATCGAAAGTATCAAGAAATCTTGGGTGGTGGTCTGGAGGAAGGCCTGAAAAGGTGACACTAATCCTAGGACGTATGTGGAATTGGGCTACAATCACATGGAAGTAGTGTTGTGCATGTGGTTGGAGGCTTATAACCGCATGCATGCCTTGTTGTGGGCGCGGTTATGGGTCCAGGACAGAGAAAAAGGGTTCTAGACAAAGGTTTGGCCACCTGGGGTGGTTGTTCAACCTTTGGGTGACTTGTAGCCCCTGTAAAATGTCAATATGTGGTCAGATTATTGGCCCCACTTCCTTAAGTGGATCTAGGAAGTCAGGTCATGTCATAGTAGTTCTTTGTCTCATGTTTACCCTGATAGGCTGATGAAACTGGGTAAATGTGGGAGAGGTGGTTACAATTTGGTATAAGAGCTTCCAAGTTCAAGAACTTGGACTAGATGGGTGACATGTGTTTGTCATGCATGCATGTTAGTTGTCTGTGTTGTTATGCATGCATTGTGATAGTCATTGTTGCAATTGTGCCATCATGTAGAGGTTGGTGATGTGGATATTTAGATGATTGATATGTTGATTTTCTTATATATATACATGTGTCATGTTAATCTAGATTGATTGTGTAGACGAGATAGCCTCCCCTGAACTTCACTGAGGTATGTTGATTATGTTTATATTTGATTTATCTGACATGGTATGTTTGCAGGAAATAGAAGATCAAGATGACAAGAAGAATGGTGGACTACAGTTCACATGATTCTCCCTACAAATCGGATAAAAAACATGGTGATGAGTACTCACCTGACATAGTAGATACAATGAGAAGTTTGAAAGTAGATATCATAATTTGAAAGACAGATAATGTTGAAAATAGCAACAATAAATGTTTAAAATAACATTAATAAAAATCCGAATTTAATTTGTCCTTGAATTAAATTGGGAATTAAATTGTAATTCCACATCTCATGACAACTTGTAATAGTTAACTAAGTTAATTTTACCTAGTTATCTTAGTTAATTCGAGTTGAGGGTCTAATTAGAGTCATGTAGAGTGTCCCCTACAATTAGGAGCACCAATTGAGTTTATTTTGAGTTGTAATTATTTGATTTAGTCCAACTGAGTCAAATTTAGTTAAACTAGTTCCAACTAACGGAAGAATTAGTGGGAGATCCAGTAATGGAGTGTAACTTACTATAGTGGGGTGTGACCTATAGCAGTGGGGTGTAACTTACTGTAGTGGGGTGTAACCTACAGTAGTGGGGTGTAAAATGTAGTAGTGGGGTGTAACCTATAGTGATCAACTAGTAAATTGAAGATTCACTCATAATTAACTCATGCATGTCATATCATAGAAAGACACAGTTGAGATTAGAGTTCAAGGAAAGTGTAATATTAGTTGTATAATCATATGAATTATACATGTGGTGCATGCAATCAAAGGAAAAGGAAATAGGAGCTTGGTAGGTAGCAAAATTGGCTAAGTATTGGCTTTAGCTTGTTTGGGAAGCAATGAGATAGATAGAGATAGTGTAGAGGTTGCTCGGGCTTGAGCAAAGCATTGTAATCTTCTCATATTTTCTAATTAATGCAATATATAGATAGAAGGGGTTTTTAGCTGTGGCTTTCCCCATAAAATCATTATGTTATGTGTGATTGAATTATTTCTCTTATATGCTTTGTGATTTCATTGATCGTTTATAGTTTCCGTTGATGAGTAGAGTAGAATCAAGTCTATTTTTTTTAACATATTACAATATGCGGTTTGAATCTATAAGGAATTTCTACATGGTATCAAAGTTATATTTGTAGAAATTTCTACATGGTATTAGAGCTAGATTTTTAGAAACTTCTACATGGTATAAGAGCTAGATCTGTAGAAATTTCTACATGGTATCAGAGCTAGAAATTTCTACATGGTATCAAAGCTAGATCTGTAGAAATCTCTACATGGTATCAGAGCTAGAAATCTCTACATGGTATCAGAGCTAGAAATCTCTACATGGTATCAAAACTATAAATTTCTACATGATATTAGAGTTATATTTGTAGAAATTCAACATGGTATAAGAGCTATATTTGTAGAAATTTATGCATGATATCGGAGCTAGATTTGTAGAAATTTCTACATGGTATAGGAGCTAGATTTATAGAAAATTCTACATGGTATCAGAGCTAAAATCACAATGGAAGAGAAGAATTCAAGGTTTCCCTTGCAATTTGATGGAGCTCTAGTTCAGGGCAGATCCAAAAGACCCTATGTGCAGACTTCTTAATGGAGCTAGAAGGTTGCTAGTGGGCAGATCAACGAGCCAATGTTTAGTGACACAAAAAGGAGTTGTGATCATTGATATTGGTAGATTGGGGAGTAGAGATATTTCCCACAGGGAGATCGAGACTCATAGGGCATCTAGTTTCATAGGGAGCATCCCTATGGAAGCTAGTACTTCTAGTTCTGGGGAGATCAAACTCATTATTGCAATTGTTGCAACAACAGTGCAAAAGCAATAATAGAGCAGTAGCAACAACGATATGAGTAGATCAAATTTATCTTATGCATGCAAAGCCTTGAGGAGAAAGGCAGAGACTAGAGATTTGGTGGTTGAGAGGGAGCATGAATTACCTCTCAACATGCATCCTCAGATGTAGCCTCAAAAGCAGCTTCAACAATTTGTGGAGCAGCCACAATTGGAGAAGCAAAGAGGAGATCGAGTGAAGACATCCACTCAAACAGAGACCTCCAGTAGGGGGGATTTTGAGCCAAGTGGGAAGAAAGAGCACACGTAGCCATACATCTAGGTGTGAGGTGGGGCGATATGAAACCTTAGTCCAAGAATTTTAGAAATTGGGTAGGATCCGTTCAGGTGTTTTTTGTCGCATGGATCATTACCTTACTATGGGGGGCCACAATATTCAATAGAAGGATGATTAATGTTAGTCAGATACTGAGGAGTGAAGATAAGAGTTGGCAGTAGAGCAAGAAGCTCAGTAGCAGAGTCAACAACAACACAATTTTTCCCAGTAGACAGTTGCAGACACAGTTGATTCAGTTTATTTTGTTTGGATGCTTTTTTTGGGTTGCAGTAGCAACAAAAACAATGACAAGAGTTGAATGCAGAACGTTCCAAAGGTACTTGATTGTGATAGATGTGAATCCCTTTCTTGTTGAGAGGAAGTGTTGTAAATAGCAACAAGAAATGTTAAAAATAGCATCAAGAAAAATCCTAATTTAATTTGTCCTTGAATTAAATTGGGAATTAAATTGTAGTTCCACATCTCATGACAAATTGTAATAGTTAACTAAGTTAATTTGACTTACTTAGCTCAGTTAATTCGAGTTGAGGGTCTAACTAGAGTCATGCAGAGTGTCTCCTACAATTAGGAGCACTAGTTGAGTTTGTTTTGAGTTGTAATTATTTAATTCAGTCCAACTGAGTTAAAGTCAGTTAAACTAGTTCCAACTGATGGAGGAATTAGTGAAAGATCCCGTAGTGGGGTGTGACCTGCAAAAGTGGGGTGTAACTTACTATAGTGGGGTGTAACCTGCAGTAGTGGGGTGTACCCTACAGTGATCCACCAGTAAAATGAAGGTTCACTCATAATTAACTCATGCATGTCAAATCAGAGAAAGACCCAGTTGAGATTGGAGTTCAGGGACAATGTATTATCAATTGTATAATCATCTAAATTGTGCAAGTGGTGCATGCAATCAAAGGGAAAGGAAATAAGAGCTTGACAGGAAACATAATTGGCTAAGTATTGGCTTGAACTTGTCTGGGAAGCATTTAGACAAATAGAGATAGTGCAGAGGTTGCTCGGGCTTTAGCAAAGCATTGTAATCTTCTCATATTTTCTAATTAATGCAATATACATATAGTAGGGGTTTTTAGCTATGGCTTTCCCCATAAAATCATTGTGTTAGATGCTTTTTGATTTCATCGATTGTTTATTTTTTCCGCTGATGAGTGGAGTAGATTCAAGTGTATTGTTTTAGCATAATACAATATGCAGTTTGAATCTATAAGGAATTTCTACAAATTATGATAGGATCATTCAATCATAGGAAAGAATTTCTAGGGCACAAGAAACACAAGCAGAGGTCAATGAAGTGATTCTTTAGAGTTTATCATATTTGCATAGATAGGTATGGCTTAGGATCAGTCGTGGACAAGAGGAAAGGACCAATGGGGCATATGGCAACATGTCCCAATCAAGATACATGTTTGACATGGATGATATAGTCAGAGATGGTAGGTTATTAGATACACCTGATAGGAGGGGTAAAGATAGTGGATTATATTCTATTTATGGTTCAGAGAGATAGCAGCATCATCACCATCACCATTCGTATAGGAGGAGTGAGAATAAATACTTTCCAGAAGAGTTCAAGAAAGCAAAGCCTCCTAAATTTGATGGAGAAATGTTCACAAGATGTAGAAGCATGGTTGTTTGCGATGAATAAGTTTTTCAAGACTACATGATTACTCAGATAACATGAAAGCTAGGATAGCTACTTTCAGTCTTAAAGGAAAAGCAAACATTTTGTGGGAAGATGTGAAGAATGTCAGAGGCATTCAAGAAGAAGAGTTGACTGCGAATGAGTTTGAGAGACTTTTCAGGAAGAAGTATCTATCTGAAAGATACTATGATGACATGCAAAGGAGTTTTATGAGTTGAAGATGGGATCTATGACCAATGAGGAGTATACTCGTAGATTCTTGGAGTTGTTGAGATATGTTCCTTATCTTAAGGTGGAGAAAGCAAAGATTTAGAGATTCATTAGTGGGTTGTCGATATCATTCAAAGACAAGATTGATTTTGATGAGCCTAGATCGCTGGAGGAAGTCATTAGAAAGTTGAAGCATTGTTATGAGTAATCGAAGCGCAAGGTTGAGTCTAAGAAGGATTGGAAAATTAATGAGAAGAATAAAGGAAAGTGGTCTAAGAAGAGAGGAAAACCTCAGGATACAAATGACAAGGATAATGCAACATCGTACAATAAATTCAATGCAGTTGACAGAGTAAAACGATTTCGAACGAAGGAGTAGAACAAGGGTGATGGCAGGAAGCCTTTATAGTTTTGGACTTGTGGCAAGGATCATCGCTATAGAGATTTTCCACAACACCAGGGTGGAAAACTACAAATTTACAATGCTCAGGAGGCCTAGCTAGTTGGGGATGTTGGACATATTATTGCTCATATTTATGTAGCATTGGATAATAGCTAGTTTGATCATCAAACATCTATTATTGATATGGAAGGTAAGCTTTGTGATAAAGTTGTTTCTATTTTGATTAGCCCTAGATCTAACTATAGTTATATCAGTCTTGACTGGGTGGATAAGTGTTGCTTGAATAAAAAAGTGCATGCAGAGTCTTGGTTGGTGTAGTTTGCTACGGGTACCAAGAAAAGAGTTCATCATTAGGTAAGAGATTGTGAATTTTAGTTGAATGGTATGTCTACATCAGTGAATCTAAATGTTCTTCCGTTGGGACCATACATTATGTTGTTGGGTATGGATTGGTTGTACATTCACAGACTAAGGTGGATTGCTATGATAAGGCTATTGAGTGACTAGATTATGATGGACAGAGGAGAATCTTACAAGGTAAGAAGAAGCATACATTAGTGAAGACGGTTACAAATATGCATGCCAAGCGCAATAGCATGAAAGGATGTGTATTGTTTGTAGTTCATATTTTCAATGACAAAGGGAAGTATGTTGAGGATGTTGGAGTCTTGAAGAGGTATCTTATTTTGTAGCAGTTTCAGGATGTATTTATAGCAGATATTTCAGAGTTACCACATCATAGGGAAGTGGAAATTTCTATTGAGTTGATGCCGAGAGTAGCACCAACATCAAAGGCACCTTAAAGGATGATCACTCCAGAGTTGGTGGAACTGAAGTTACAGTTGAAGGAAATACTTGATAAGAGATACATTAGGCCAAGTGTGTCGCCTTGGGGTGGACCAATGTTGTTTGTGAATAAGAAGGATGGTACTCTTAGATTGTGCATATACTATAAGTAGTTGAACAAGGTGGCGATAAAGAAAAGGTACCCTTTACTGCAGATTGATGTTTTGTTTGATTAGTTGAAGGGAACATCAGTGATCTCGAAGATTGATTTGAGATCAAGATATCATCAGGTACGCATCAAAGAAGAGGACATCTATAAGACTACATTCTGGAACATGTATGGGCACTATGAGTTTGTTTTGGTTCCTTTTGGTTTGACTAATGCTCCAACTAATTTCATTTGTTTGATGAATTGTGTGTTGTGTCCTTATATGGACAAGTTTGTGATAATATTCATTGATGACATATTGAAATATTCTAAGAATGAGGAAGCGCATGTAGAACATCTAACAACAATGTTGAGATTATTAAGAGAGCATCAGTTGTATTCCAAGCTTAGTAAGTCCAATTTATTTTAGACAAAAGTTCATTACTTGGGACATGTGGTTTCCAAGGAAGGTATAATAGTGGATCCAAAAAAGATCATAGTTATCATGCAGTGGGAAAATCCTAGGAATTTGGATGAGGTCAAATTATTCATGGGGCTAGCAGGTTATTACAAGAGGTTCATCAAGAACTTCTCATAGATTTCCTATCCTATTACATCCTTGCAGCGAAAAGGGAAGAAGTTTGAATGAATAGAGGACTGTAAAGCTAGTTTTGAGTAGGGGAAGTAGTTGCTTACAAATGCTCCAGCTCTAAATATCACAAATCCAGATAAAGAGGACTTGGTGGTGTTATGATGCATGAAGAATAGGTAGTATTCTATGATTCAAGGAAATTGAATGAGCACGAGTAGAACTACGTGACATGTGATCTTGAGTTGGAAGTTATCTTTCATGCATTAAAGATGTGGAGACACTATATTCTTGGTAGTAGGTTCATTTTGATGAGTGATCACAGTGGGATGAGGTACTTATTTGACCAACCTAATCTAAATTCCAAGAAAGATAGGTGGTTGGCTACACTAAGTGAGTTTGACTTCGAGATCAGGTACATTAAGGGTAAAGAGAATAGGGTTGCAGATTCTCTTAGTAGAAGAGTACAGGTAAATCACATTGCAACTATGAGTTCATATGGGACAAATTTACAGGATCAGATCTTATAGGTAGGACAACAAGATGACAAGTACCAACAACTTAAGCACAGGTTATAGTGGTAGGGTATAGGTGAACAAAAAGTGGGTTATCATCTCATAACATATGGTTTGGTCAAATTTAGGGACAAGATCTATGTGTCGGACAATAGTGAGCTTAGGAATCTGATCTACGAGAATTTCATTTTAAGTCATATTCAGGTCACCCGAGATATTAAAATACATTAACAACATTTAAGAAGTTCTACTATTTGCCAAATATAAAGAAAGAGGTGGTTGAGTTTTTCATTATGTGTTTGGATTGTCAACTAGTAAAAGCAGAGTGTAAGTGTCCAAGTGATTTATTACAGTTGATTATGATTCCAAAGTGGAAATGGGAGGTCATTTCCATGGACTTCATTACAGGTTTGTCAAGGACATCTAGACAACATGACTCTATTATGGTTGTGGTTGAAGGTTGACAAAGGTAACTCACTTCATTCCAATGAAGTCTACTAATTCAGCAGGTGAGGTATATTAGGTCTTTATCAGGGAGATAACGAGATTACATGGTATTCCTAGGAAGATTGTGTCAGACAGAGATGCCAAATTCACTTTCAGGTTTTGGAAAGAATCGTTTGCAGGTTTGGGGACAAATTTTGCCTTTAGTACAACTTATCATCCATAGATAGATGGACAGATAGAGAGGGTCAATAGGATTCTTGAGGACATGTTGAGGATGTACGTCATGCATAAAAAACGGAAGTGGTAAGAGTATCTTCCACTAGTAGAGTTTGCTTACAATAATGGGTATCATGAGTCCTTGAAGACGAGTCCATTTGAGGCACTTTATGGGCAGAGTTGTAATACTCCCATAAGTTGGAGTGATCTAGTGAATAAGGTATTGATTGGGATCAGATATGCTGGCAGAGATGGAACATGAAATGTAGGTTATTAAGAAGAATCTAAAGACAACACAAGGTAGACATAAGAGTTATGCAGATCAACACAAGGTATTTAAGGAGTTTCAGGTTGGGGAGAATATGTACTTGCGCATTAAGCCCAAGAAGAGCTCCTTGAGGATTGGATCATGTGCCATGCTAGCACCTTGTTATTAGGGGCCTTTCGAGATCCTTGAGAGGATTAGATCGATGGGCTACCAAATTGCACTATCTCCGGCAGTGATTCCATGATTTTTTCCATGTCTCATTTCCTAAGAAGTGTGTGAAATGTGTTGATCATGTAATTGATTGGTTTGTATTGCAGGTGGAACCAGAAAGAGAATTCCAGCTAGAACATTAGTGCATTTTACAGTGAAAGATGCTCATGCTCCGGAATTGAGAAATAGAGCAAGTTAAAGTGTAGTGGAAGCTCTTTGGGCCCGATGAAGCTACATGGGAGATGGCTAACTAGATGTAGACTATGTATCCATCTTTATTCATTGGTTTAGCATATGTGCCTTAATATATGTTTTGGTGTTGTGTTTTGGTTATGTCTATATATTTATGTATGTAAATATCGCATCGAATTGTGTTATAAAGATACAATAAGTGGTATTGCACTTATGTTATGATGGTCATGGTCTCAACAATATGATATGATGTAAATGTTGCATCGAGCTATGTTATAAAGCTCCATGGATCATAAGTTTTGTTGGTTTATAAATGCCATTGAACACCAATGAAGGTGTTCCCCCAAGGGGGAGGGATTTGTAACAACCCCTAATTGATTTTCTATGTAAATAAAAATAAAACGAAGGTCATGGGACATATATTACAAGCTTAATATTGGGTACATAATGATGGGGTATCCCTGGTGATTTATTTATGGCTATGGAAATTGGCAAAGGCAAAGAGGCGTTAATTGGAATTTTATTTATGAAAATAAAGGAAAATAGGAGAAAAGGGAGATGAAAGGTCACAAATTTGCATGAGGAGTAAATTGAAAGAAAAATAGAGGAAAGTGAAGAAAATAAAGGCCTCAATGATAAAAAGGCATATGAGGATCAATTCACAACTTTTGTTGGTTTAGCTTTTGTCAGTTCAGTCTTTGGTTCTCATTTTGTTCTTTCACTCTCTCATACTCTTGCACACTTAAAGTATCTTGGAGCATTCTTGCAGAACTTTAGAATTCACTTGGATTTGGAGAAATAAGGTAAAGGAAAGTAGGAAAGCACAAGGGAACAGGTGGATCAAAAGCTACAGTTGTATTGCTTTGTATGTAATAGGTTGCATGTGTGGTTTCCTTATTAGTTTATGGATGCATGGTATATGCATATGATTATTTGGTTATGAGTTATCATTGGCATGGAGGATTTCCTGGATTAGCAATGGTTTTAGCCTTTCCTTCCCATTTCCTAGATAGCCATGGTGTTGTGGGTTTTCTCACTTGATTGTTTTTTGGTTGGTTCTCATAATTCCTTATGGTTGTGGGTTGGAACAAACATAGTAGAAGCCTTGGAATAGCTTGGGTTGAGTTACTAGTCTTGGAGCCTAGGATGGGATATATGATCTAGAGCCCTTGGTGGGTTGAGTTACTAGTCCCTGGAGCTGGGTTGGACAAATGCTCTGGAGTCTTGGAAGGTTGTGGGTTGAGTTACTAGTTCCTGGAGCATTGGACAACTTAGGTAGAGATCGATCTGGGTGGTGTTATTGATGTCCGACCATAAGGTGGAATCATTGTTTGAGGGTTGAGGTGGTTTGGCCTCTGGAAGTTCTTGTTTGGTTTAACTTAGCTTATTCCATGATATCCTGCATTCATGCTTGGAACATGGCATGAGGGTGATTGGTTGAAAGAGAGATTTGGTTTAGCCCAATCTATGGTCGACTGGTACGTGGGAGTCCCTGACTTGGTTGGCATATTCATCTGTTAATAAGATCTACTCTTCTATTGTGATTCATGTATATTTGTTGGAAATATGTCGGTGATATTATGGTTGGGTTTCCATGGTTTATATGTTGGTTATTTTCTGGTTATATGTTGTTCATATTATGTGTATCTTTTATGGCTTTTGTCATGAATTGTTTATTGATTGATCAATTGATGAATGTATGGACTAATAAGTGTTGTTGCAACTATGTGGAGAGGGAATAGGGCCTTCTCGATTATTCTCATATGAATCTCATACTTTTATGATCATATATGCATTCATGACCTATATCTTACATGTTTTCTATGTGTTTGAGGAAATGTATATTATGTTCTAGGTAGTCTGAGACGATTTTTTGAGTTGATATTGAATGTCTATCTTTGTTTCCATCTTAAATATGATTATGAAAAGTATCAAGCAATCCTTGGTGGTGGTTTAGAGGCAGGCCTGAAAAGGTGGCACATATCCCGAGATTGCATGCTCAGAACTGGAGAAATTTGGCTATAACTGCATGGAAGCAGTGTTATGCATATGCTTGGAGGATTCTAACCACATGCATGCCTTGTTGTGGGTACGATTGTAGGCCCAAGGTAAAGAAAAATGGTTCCAACTCAGGGTTTGGCCACCTGGGGTGGTTGTTCAACCTCTAGGTGATATGTAGCCCCTGTAGGATGTCAATATGTGGTCAGTTTGTCGGTCCCACTTATTTAAGTGGATATAGGAGGTCAGGTCATGTCATAGCAGCTCTTTGTCTCATGTTTACCCTGGTAGGCCGATGAAAATTGGTAAATGTGGGAGGGGTGGTTACAAGTTGCTTCTTATAGTCCAAATATTTAACATATCTTAAGAAACCAAAAGTACACAACATGTACACCAATGTGAAAATGGAGCACAACTCCAATATAGGAAAGGGAGATGAATTACATGATAAATCATTAAAGAATAGGAGAAACTTCTTCAAATATCTTGATACATTCGTACATCTAAATCACATGTCCACAATAATGACAACATGGCTTTTCTCTCTCTCTCTCTCTCTCTCTCGTTCTCTCTCCCTCTCGTCCTAATAATAATGGGGCCACATTTGTAATGTGTGTATATATATATATATATTATATATATATATTATATATATATATATATTATATATATATATATATTATATATATATAATATATATATATATATATCTGTATAATATTATGTATATATATATATATATATATATATGGAACCAATATATATTATATATGGAACCATTACATGTTCATTTGGCCCTATATAGACCCCCCTTTGGGTCATATCATATACATTTAAGCTCATATATGCCCCTTTTGGGGTCATATCATAATAGCCTCCTTCAAAAAGTTTTGTCCTCAAAGCTTTGTAATAAGGGTGTTACATGTGATGAAACCAAGTATTATGATTTCCTTATTTTCCTACTTCTTTATTTCCATTGATGATGATCCATCCATCCAAACTCGATACTTTTCAATCTTAATCATTGATGGTCAGTTAGTACATAATTTTATTTCCTTCAATTCCATGTGTTATTGTTGTGCTTTCTCCAATTTGTAGGTTTTGTTGGTCTATGATAATATCATGTTGAATAATGGTTATGTGATGCCCTATGTTCCCTAATCCATGAATATTGATGAGTATTCCATCTTCTATCTTGATAATGTAGATATCAATCTGCTTGCCTTCCTTCAAACCTTTACCGGTAATGTGGGTGTCGATATGGTTTCACATTTGATGGTTTTATTTCACTATGCATGTCTATTCCATTCATCTTATTTTCATATATAATGATGTCATTTATCCTATTTACTTGGTATTTGATTACTCTCTTCGTAGAGATAATACCACCATATTTGTTATGTACATCCCCTAAATGGAGTTCAACTTTTTAAAGTATCTTCTAATGAGCTTCTTTAATCTTGTCTTCCTTCTTCTTTTGAAGCTATAATGTGACCCTATCTATTAAATTTTCACATCCTTCTTAAATTCTAAATTGCATTTATGATTTTACCTCATATGTGACTACAATTTCTTCAATCTTCTTATATATTTCCTCTTCAAGTCTTTTGGTAGTCACTTCATCCAATATCCTTGTATTTTATTGATTTTGAAATTGCTTGTTTACTCCTTTCAATTTCTTAACCATATATAGTATTTTTTTTAGCATTTCTTCGTAATCTACATATTTATTCATCTTTAATTTCCAATTATTCCTTTGACTTATCCTCTTCCCACTTCCCTTTGCTACTATTTACCCGTTTTAATTGTTGAATATCCTTAATGGGTGCTTAATTGAGGTTGTGTATCTTAGATAGCTCATCACCTTTCTTCTTGATCTATTCTTTTGTTTCTTTTAACTCAACTTGAATTTCATACATTTCCTCCATTTTTGTAGCCATAATCCAGTTATTTGATAAGAGTTCTTCAAATTTTCCCCATTTGGCATACAATTTAGTATCTTCATCAAAAAAATGCCACCACTTTGAAGCTCCACTAGAAAAAGAAGAAGTTGCCATATAGGTACACATACTAGATTCCTTTACTATCCTCAACCATTTGTTAAGATTGATTTCATCTCCATCTTCGTCTCCATTGAATTTAGGTATTTTCATTGATTCTTAATTGAGGTCTAACCCAGGCCCTTAACTTACAACTTCAATATATTAAAACAAATTATCTAAATTTGTTATAATCATTTTGCAAGTGTATTCCTCTACATTTTTCTTTTCAATGGCTTTTGAATCACTTCAATTAGACATATCAATCAAAAGTTATGATATTTTAAAGTTAAAATACATTTTAAAACCTTGTTTTCAAGTTTGTCCTTGTAGTCAACCTTTCATCTAATGTGTCTACAATTTCAACCTATTGTACTCTAATAGGTCTTCTCTATAATTCCATATACCTAACCACAACTTGATGTGCTAAGTGAAGGTAATGATAACTTTCCCAAAATTTGTTGAGTTTGGACCTTTTTGGAAATTCAATTTGTATGCAATGGCACATATCCAATATTTATGATAAGCTTTAAAAAAATTATAAAAAATAATATGGCTTTTTTTTCAACAGAACTCGCATAAATCAATTTCATACAAGGAAAACACCTTGTAGTGAAGTCTTTTAGTGCTACAAGATTGGGAAAAGTTTTCAAAATATCTTTTACTACAATATTTTTCATTTGTAGTAGAGCTTTAGCAAAGGTTTTAACAAATGTTCCCTATAACTAAAACATTATAGGTGGGTAAAGATTTTAGTAAAGGTTTCATTTTTCAGTGCTCATATTGGTACCACACATTGATTCGTGTTTAATTAACCTGCCCTAATGCATAAAAAATATAAATGCACTAGTGCTCGTATAATTATTACACAACATTTTTGCTTTTCTTGTTATATGATGCATTGGTGCTCGTATAAACATTATACACTTGGTCGTTCTTATTTTTTTATGGCACACTAGTGATCATAACATTTTTATGCACCAAACTAATTTGTTTTTATATTTTTAGTGCTCATACATCTAAATTAAGTATCGACATGTATTGAGCTTTATATTGTACATATAACTACATTGGTGCCTATATTACAATGTACAATGAAGGGACACAAAATTCCAAACTTTTGAAATGAGATGTTGACGCCATTTCTTGTTACTGAGAATCTTTACATATATTATCATCGATCTGTATTATATTAATGTGGACCATAACATTGAAATGATAAATATAATTGTACGTTCTAGTAACACCTACAACATGAAATCCTTCCACACCCTTGAACTATATTAACACGCCAAGATATTGATAGTACATGCTATAACAAGTGAGGAAGCTAAGCATATGGATTTGAAGGATTGTTTGGATAGAATGGAGAAACATGGGTGGCTTCTTCTAACTCTCTATGAGTGGTTCGAAAAAAAAGAGGGGGTTTTAGTCACAAAATATGGTGTGGGATTTAGGGATAACCCCATAGACATTATATCGTATGTTCTTGCACATTGAGCTCCTCTTTAAGTTTAATTTTTAGAATTTTTGTTAGTTTTGGTTTATCTTTTTTGTTATGGGCCTTGCTAGGGACATTGATTCAAAGTGACTTGGTTCCAAAAATGTCAAGACTTAGCCCTTATTACAGTTAATATATATGTGTCAAGTAGTCAAATTTATAACCTTTGAAATTCCTGGTTTCCTACAAGGAAGGCTTTATAATTTTAGCTTTTGTGTTTAGCTTCACTTTATCCAGAGTAATCAAGATATCTTAGACAAACATTTTCTAATAGCAAATATGCTAATAAAAATATGTATGCTCGATGTCAGTTTACATTTTATACTAGTATGCATTTAGGAAAAACTAATGCCAATCCTATAAGGGTTCATGTCCAACCTAAGAAGGAGAGAACAAAGTAGCACAAGGACAAGAAGAAAAAATGGTGTAAGAGAAATCAACACATTTTGGAAGAATTGGGCAACATTCTTGTCAATTTAGGTAGAATAAAGTTGATCTCGAAGGTTTATCCCTCCACCAAATCATCTCCCTAATGAAGATAATCTCTTAGAATATTAGAGGCCTCAATTTCAAGGGCAAGAAAAGGCTTCTCAAATACAAGTGTCTAAAAAAATATCCAATCTTCTTGATGATTTAGTAAACTAAAACTTCTTATGAAGTTGTATGTAAGTTGATAGACCAATGGGGTCATGGATGCCAATCAATAGCTTCTGACACCCAAGGACAATTTTTATAAGAAGAGTTTCGGCGAAAATCACATCAAAAAGACCTTTGTCGACGCGTTTCGAACCAGCTAGTGTGGTTCATCGTCAGGACAAGTTGAAGACACATATCTAGTTTAGCATGTTTAAATAGACTGACTTAGCAGAGACTCCAACAGCTATATAACGGCTCATTTGGACCCAGGTCCAAGTCAAAACTAAAATATTAAATTTAATATTCTTTTTATTTTTATTTTATTTAGTTTTTATACTATTGAGATTTAATGATATATAATTCTATTGTTATAAAAATTCTAAAGGCTATCTTATAAATAAAAATGAATTGTTTAATAATATACTTTTTTGGTCAAAATTGATCATATTAATATAACTAAGTGGTAAGTATATAGCTGTAAATTACTATTATATTATTTTCTTTACTAAATATAAATCTAAATTTATGGTAAACGAAGAGATTACTAATCCCTGTGGTCAATTTAAAAAGTTAAGTTAAATTGTATATAATTTACCTTTTATAAAAATGTATAATATGTTAATAATAATCTATTATGGGAAAATCTAAACTCAATAATATAATATATATAGTAGATATGTAGTAAATAATAATAATATATACATACTATATATATATAATAGATATACTAATAATATATATATATATATATATATATATATATATATATATATAGATATAATATATATATTATTTTTAGTAGATAACACAAGACAAATTGTTAACAGATATCTAGATATACCAACTAATTTATCATAGATGATTAGATAACCAAATACAAGTAATAAAATGCAATAAAGATAAGAATATAACTATCTATGTACATAAAATAAATAAAATAGAACTTAGATAAATAGAATTACCTACGAAATATTAAAGGATTTATGAAAATCATAAAATGTGATCAAGATAAGAATAAAAATCTTTGTACAATAGAACCTAGACTAAATAATACTTAACTAATGAAATAATAATGACCTTATGAATGCATTAAATAAATAACTAGCCAAGCAGGTGAAGGACCCCATCAATGCAAAAAAACTCAGATAACTAAAAAACCCTGAAGTTAGAAATTAAACTGAAATTTTACAGTAATATATATAATATATATATATATATATATATATAGTATTATATAATATCTATATATATATATATATATACGCCGCCTTTATATATGTATCTAAACTAGAAGAATATTCAATAATCCTACTTATAGATTATGTAAGGGGAATTATATAATAGGAACATCTACCGTATATCATTAGAACAAAAAAAAAAAAAAAAAAAAAAAATCATACTATAGGAGAAAATACAAGAGAATACTAAGAAAGGAAGAGATCCAAAGAAAAACAGACGGAACAGGGCTGAAGGAAGAAACTACATTTTTTTAAAAAAAAAAAAACAGGTGCAGGGGGGGGTGAAGAAGCACTAAGAAGACAAGGCGGAGATCCAGCACCTACTTACCTTCCAGCCATCATCTCTGTTGAGATTGATAGGCCTTTTTTCAATTTCTATAGCTTTCCTTAACTTACGATGACGGAACTGAGCCACCTTGGCACTAACTTTGGCCTCCTCTATACAGACATGATGCCTGGTCTTGTCCACATGCTCAGCTAAGGCTGAAGACTTT
The DNA here is from genome assembly GCA_000404065.3 of Pinus taeda. Lineage (NCBI taxonomy): Eukaryota > Viridiplantae > Streptophyta > Pinopsida > Pinales > Pinaceae > Pinus > Pinus taeda. The sequence continues at coordinate 222,288 of APFE031341554.1, forward strand.
GTTCTCCCATGTCTCAGGTCAGCAGCATGTTCACAGATTCTTTGTTGGAAGGATCGTCCTGTTTCTCCTATATAGGGCGTCCCACATGAGCAAGGAATCAAATAA
>APFE031341554.1:222412-274225 GCA_000404065.3 Pinus taeda
AAATGAATTGTTTAATAATATACTTTTTTGGTCAAAATTGATCATAATAATATAACTATGTGGTAAGTATATAGTTGAAAATTATTCTTTTATTATTTTATTTACTAAATATATATCTAAATTTATGGTAAACGGAGAGATTACTAATCCCTGTGGTTAATTTAAAAAGTTAAGTTAAATTGTATATAATTTACTTTTTATAAAAATGTATAATTATGTTAAATAATAAATAACTAATTTTATGGGGAAAAAATTCTAAAAAACTCCCCAATAACTATAAATATATAATACAAGATATGGTTATTAATAATAATTATAAAATATATATATATACTATAAGATAATAACTAATAATATAATATAATATATATATATAATATATATATCTATATATAATAATAATATATATTATTTTTAGTAGATAACACAAGACAAATTGTTAACAGATATCTAGATATACCAACTAATTTATCATAGATGATTAGATAACCAAATACAAGTAATAAAATGCAATAAAGATAAGAATATAACTATCTATGTACATAAAATAAATAAAATAGAACTTAGATAAATAGAATTACCTACGAAATATTAAAGGATTTATGAAAATCATAAAATGTGATCAAGATAAGAATAAAAATCTTTGTACAATAGAACCTAGACTAAATAATACTTAACTTATGAAATAATAATGACCTTATGAATGCATTAAATAAATAACTAGCCAAGCAGGTGAAGGACCCCATCAATGCAAAAACTCAAATAACTACATGAAACCAAGTTAGAAAAATACTGAAATTTTATATATATCTATATATAAGCATGTATCTAAACCTAAGAAGAATATCACTAATCATACTCATAGACTTATAAAGGGGAATATATATAATAGACATCTACCTATATCTATACATAAATTTCTAAACTGGAGGAGAAAATACAAGAGAACACTACGGAAAGGAAGAGCTCCAAAGAAATCAGACGGAAACAGGGGGCATGAAGGAAGAACTACAGAAAAACAGAGGGGCGGGGCGGGGGGGAAGGGAAGAAACACTAAGAAGACAAGGCGGGGATCCAGCACCTACTTACCTTCCAGCCATCATCTCTGTTGAGATTGATAGGCCTTTTTTCAATTTCTAAAGCTTCCCTTAACTTACGATGACGGAACTGAGCCACCTTGGCAATAACTTTGGCCTCCTCTATACATACATGATGCATGTTCTTGTCCACATGCTCAGCTAAGGCTGAAGACTTTGTTCTTCCATGTCTCAGGTCAGCATCATGTTCACAGATTCTTTGTTGGATGGATCGTCCTGTTTCTCCTATATAGGGCGTCCCACATGAGCAAGGAATCAAATAGACCCCCTTTATGTCCATAGGGTTAACAGGATCTTTCATCGACCGAAGGGAATTACGAATGGTTTTGAGGGGCCTGAAGGTTGAGGGAATATCAAACCTTCTGAGGACCCGCGCAATCTTGTCTGTGGTCCCCTGGATATAGGGAAGATGGACACCTGGATGGCGTTCCTTAGGCTCTTTCTTCTTAGTCGCATTTCTGGAGGCTATAAGGAAAGCTTTCCGACCTAGGTGCCTACTATATCCGTTTTCCACAAAGACATCAAGGAGGTGGGATCTCTCTCTATCCAGGCTCTCATCGTCAGAAATCCTGAGGGCCCGAGTAGCTAGGGTGTTAAGAACCCCCATCTTCTGAGCCGAGAAATGGTGGGAATCGGCGTGAAGATATTGCTCCGTGTGAGTTTTCTTACGAAACACTGAGTGGGCGAGAGATCTGTCCTCCTTCTTAGAAATAAGAATATCCAGGAAAGGGAGGCTACCATTGACCTCTTTTTCCATGGTGAACTGAATAGCAGAGGACTGGCCATTGAGGTGATTAAAGAAGTGATCCAGCTCCTCATGGCCATGGGACCAGATGACATTCGTGTCATCTACATACCTTTTCCAAAGCTTTGGAGGAAGACGAGCCGAGGCTAGAGCTTTGGCTTCGAAATCTTCCATAAACAAATTTGCCACAATCGGGGAGAGGGGGGAACCCATGGCAACACCACAGGTCTGCTCAAAGAACTCTCCCTCAAAACAAAAGAACGTGGAAGTGAGACATACCTCAACCAGATGGGCAGTATCTGGATCTGGTTGAGGTATACATATTTAACATGTTTTCTTCATCATAATTCTCACTATACAATTTTAGCTCATGGGATTATCAAAAACTTTTTTCGTTCAAACATCTACACTCTTCATTATCTAGAGGCAAGCCGCATATTATTGACTCCATCAAGCATCTCCCTAACAATCTGGATCCAAGGGGAATTTCATTTTGATAAAATATTTAGAAGAAAAAAATAGTGGTGTTAGAAAGCTAGAAGTGGAATGTAGCCTCTTCCAAGATGTCATGACTTCTTCTCGTTTGGTCAACCTCAACACCATCAACGACACCTATACCTGGAATAACCATAGAGATGGCTCTTAGAAGCTATGTTCAAAGTTGGATAGGTATCTCATCTTTGAAAGTATCATGTCTAGGTACATTTTCATGGAAGCTTCCATCATCCCTAGCCATGGCTCGAATCACTGGGCTATCAAATTAGACATAGAAATCAAGCTCCACCCCAAAAATAGTCCTTTTCGCCTAGAGTTTTTTTGGATACAACATCCTAATTCCCAATCCATCATCAAGGATTGGTGGGATGAACTAGCCCACTTGGAAGGATCAGCCATGTTACACCTACAAAGGATGTTGAAGCACATTAAATATCAACTCAAAACCTAGAATAAGGGAAATTTGGGAACATCACCAAGGAAAAACATAATCAAGAAGCCGAAATGGAGCACATTCAGTAGGAATCCATTCAACAAGGAATATTAGAGGACCTCATAAAGGAGGAAGCATGTACTCTCACTCTACTTGAAGAAAGAAGGAACTATGAAGGAATACTTTGGGAACAAAAAAATTGAATTAGATGGCTGAAGGAAGGAGAGAAAAATACTACTTTCTTCCATAGTTTGATGCTTGAACATTGTCACCACAATCATATTTATTCCTTAAAAAACTTTGAAGGTGTCAAGGTACAAGATCACAAGGACATGGGTAATGCGTTGGTTCAATATTATAAATAGCTACCATAAAACCCCAAGCCATATCTCTTGAAACCTATACACAAAATAGTTCATCACATTCCACCTTTGGTTACCAAAGTGCATAACGAGTCTCTCTTAAGAGAAATATTTATCGAACAAGTAGAAGAGGTAATAAAATATATGCCCCAAAATAAGGCCCTGGACCAAAATACTTCACCACCAACTTTTTTTAGGTTCATTGGTCAATAATTGGACACGATATATGGTAAGCAGTGGAGTATTCAAGGAGATTGAAAACCATCCCAAAAGCTCTTGAAGTAGCCTTCTTCACTTTGGTTCCAAAAAAGGAAAAAGTTGAGGACCCTAGCAGCTTTGGTCCCATTCCTCTGTGTAATGTAATCTTCAAATTTATCACCAAAATAATAACCAAGTGCATAAAACCCATCCTTCTTCAACTCATTTTAGTGGAACGAACTAGTTTTTTGGAGGGGCAACAAATTTTGGATGGTATAATGAATGTGCATGAAACCATTCACTCTTTAATATCCTCCAAGAAACTTGACAATGCTTCTAAAACTTCATCTCTCTAATGTGTTTTATAAACTCAATTGGAACTATGTCTTTAGCATTCTTTGTGCCTTTGGCTTCAACCATGACATGATCTTTTGGATTAAAAGTGTTATCTCGTCAATGTTATTCTCTGATTTTCTAAATAGATCTCCTATTGCACCTTTTTCAACCTCTCATGGTATACAAGTAGATCCAATGTCACATTTTCTCTTTGTTGGCCAGGCATTCAAAGAAGAACTTGAAAAGAAAATAATAAATAAAAAACCAAAGGACTGCATCTATTTGGCAACAATCTCCCTCTATCATGCCAACAATATGTGGATGATACCTTGAGTATGGGCCTTCCAACTATTCAAGAAGCCAAATGATTTTCTCAAATTCTATAGGGATTCTCTCTTTACTTGAGTATGGAAATAAATAAATCTAAATCTCATATTTTTTTCTTCAATACACCTTTAGTTATGCGAAAACATATTGCAAAGATGCTCTGTTTCCCAATCAACAAATTGCCAACAAAATACATGACTTGTGGATAGTTACCTTAGACTCAATTTATGGGAGGATCTCATTAGCAAATTCAACAAGAAGTTAACTATCTGATCACTAAACTTAGCAAGAAGACTAGTCCTCCTAGAGTTGGTTCTTCAATTTTTTCCCATATATTTAGGTTATGATTTGGGGACTCCCTCCTCCATCGTTAACTAATCAAGAGCTTGTAGTGGTACTTTCTATGGGGTGGAGAAAAATTCGAAACAAAATGGGCACTCGTAGGTTGGGATAAGATATATAGACCCAAATTGAAGGGAGGTGTGTGATGAACCTAGGTATCATTACATGAATGTTGAGACTCCCAAGGCTACCAACTTTAATTATCAACTCGGGGTTCGTACAAACTTAAGAGCTAACAATTTTTTATGCACAGTAGGTCAAGTTCTACTCATGCCACCTTCAAGCAATGGATCAGATCAAGGAATACAAAGACCACTCTTTCAACTAACTCAAGGAATGAAATTGCATGAAAAGAGAGAGAGAGTTCTACACTAACTACATGAAAGGAAATATTATTCTACTTGCACAAATGAAGATGCTACTCATTCAAATCTAAAGACTAACTCTGATTGTAGGAATGTAAAGGTTGTGCTAATTTCATAAATGAATCATATTATTCTACTTGTAGAATGTAAACCCTATGCTATTTGGAGAAATGTAAATCAATACTCTAATTGCAAAATGTGGGAAGTTGCTTTGAAAACGAAATTAATCTATTCAACACCAACGATTGCAACTAAAACCCTAAGAAAGCATGAATTCAAGAATCAGGCCTAATCTAATTTGCATTGATGAATCGCCCTTTCTATCATTATTTTCAAAGAAACTTAGCTTTAGTAACGAATCCCATGTGCATTTCGTCAGAAAACCATCATTACCATTCAAATTTGAAAATTTGTCCTTTAACCCTAATTTCATAATTGTACTTGCAGTGAAGAAAAGGTAGGTCTAAAGTGGTCTTTGGTCCTCCCCAATCATGGATTCATAGCTTGTGGGTCAAGTTTGGATAGTGCTAGAGTATGCTACAAGACTACTACAGGATTGTTATAGGATGTTACAAGATTGCTATGTTTTGCTCAGGATTGGATTGTGAGCATCCTGAGGGTGGAAGAAGTGTTTTGGAGGTGGGGAAGGGTAGATGAGGGTGTATGAAGGATATATTATTCCTTTCACAAGCTTATCACCTCTTAGAGGCATATATTTCACAAAAGCAAATGCTCATGGTGCCCTTCAATGATTCAAAAATGTGGTTTCGGTGGCAGAGTTTTGACGACAATGCGAGATGACAAGGAAGAGGTTGATGATGACAAGAGAGATGTAGTATGAGTGTACCAACCCTGAAAGCCACTAGTAGTACCTTCATACCAACAATCAATCCCTTTTTTTACTTGAAAGGAATGCCAAACTAATGATCAAATCGAAGCAAAATAAACTAGATAAGAAAGGATGAGTTGAATTTTATTGGCCTTGGTGGCCTCTCTAACATCCCAAGGCACCTCAAATGGTGTGCCTTCATGTGGGTAGAATCTCACACTTGCCTCTATGGTTTCCTACTACCTTTGTTCCTTTGCTTGATCTATTCTCTTTTGTAGGCCCAATAGCAAGGTAAGACTGAGCTTTAGCCCAATCCAATTGATCTTCTTTCTTGAACAATTATTTTGTAGAATGGGGTTCTCTCAAGGGCATTCCTTAACCTTTTAGGGGCGTGATATTCCTTGATTTTTATACTATGGGGCAGAGCATGCCATCTCCTTTGGAAATCCTTCAAACTCTCAGTCCCCAATATCCTAAAGGTATATTTGAAATGGAGGATGGCTTGTTCTTATTTTTCCAGGTAGAGAGGGGAAATTTTGGGATATGTAGGGATAAGGTTATGGTTGCTCATGACAACCTTGAGACTTATTAACTTTACTTTGACGTATAGGGACTCACTTCCTCGAACCTTGTTTCTTCATGGACAACGTAACATCCCCTCGTTGATTTTCTATGTAAATAAAACAAGACCAAGGTCATGGGACACATATTCCAAGCTGAATGTTGGGAAGAACACATTAGTGGGCATCACTTTTGATTAATTAATGGCTATGGAAATTGACAAAGGCATTCGAAAAGGCAAAGTGACAATAATTGACATTATTTCTATGGAATAAAGGAAAATAGGATAAAATAAAGGTGAAGAGGCACATATTTGAATGAGAGGGAAATTAGAGGGAAAATTAAGGAAAATTAAGAAAATAGAGGCCTCAATGATAAAAAGGCTTCTAAGGATCAGTACACACCTTTTGTCAGTTTATTTTTGGAGCTCTCATTTTATTCTCTCATACTCTTGTACACTTCGAGCATTCTTGGAGAATGCTTGGACCACTCTAGTATTCACTTATATTGGGGAAAGAAGGAGAGGAAACCAGGAAAGTGCAAGGGAATAGTTGGATCAACAACTACAGTTGTATTGCTTGGCAGGTAACAGGTTGCATGTATGATTTCCTTGTTGATTTTTGGATGCATGTTATATGCATGTGATTATTTGGTTATGTGTTGTCATTGGCATGTGGATTTTCCTAGATTGACAATGGTTTTATCCTTGCCTTTCCATTTCTTGGATATCCATGGTGTTGTGGTTTTTTCCACTTGATTATTTTTATGAAAGGTGCTCATGTTCCTTATGGTTGTGGGTTGGAAAAAATGCTCTGGAAGCCCTATAACAACTTGGGTTGAGTTACTAGTCCTAGAACCTAGGCTAGGAGAAACACTATGGACCCCTTGGTGGGTTGAGTTACTAGTCCCAGGAGATGGGTTGGACAAACGCTCTGGAGCCCTAGAAGGTTGTCGATTCAATTACTAGTTCCTAGAGCCCTCGATAACTTGGGTAGAGACCGATCTAGTTGATATTAATGATGTTCAATTGTAGAGGTGGAATCAATGTGGTTGAGGGTTGAGGTGGTTTGGCTTCTAGAAGCCGTGGTCGGTTTTGTCTTGGTTTATTCCATGAGATCCTACATTCATGCTTCGAATATGGTGTGGTGGTGATTGGCTGAAAGAGAGATTTGTTTCAAAGCCATCTATGGTTGGGTGCTACATGGAAGTCCTTGACTTGGTTGGAATTTTCATATATTAACAATTTGTGATTCATGTATACTTGTAGTGATTATGTTGGTGATATTATGGCTAAGTTTCCATGGTTTATATGTTGGTTATTTGTTGGTTACATGATGTATGTTATCTATGGCTCATGTCATGGTTTGTTTAATTATCTAATGGTTGATGAATATATGGACTAATAAGTGTTGTTGCAGTTATGTGGGGAGGGCATAAATCCTTCTTGGTGATTCTCAAACTCTTATGATCATATATGAATTCATGGCCAAAAGCTTACATGTCTACCACATGTTTGAAGAAATGTCTAGTGTGTCATAGGCAGTCTAGGTCAAGTTTTGCCTTCAAGTTTGAATGATTATCATTTTCACAATGAGAAATATGATTATGGAAATTTACATGAAGTTTTGGGCAGTGGTCTAGAGACTAGCCTAGAAAAGTGGCTTAGATCCCGAGACCGCAGGCACAAAACTAGAGATATGGGGTCCTAAACTCATGGAGCAAGGCTTGTGAGTACGATTGGAGGCTCACAACTGCATGCAAGCAATGTCAAGGGTGTGGTTATAGGCCTAAACCAAAGGAAAATGGTTCTAGCTCACAAATTGACCACCAGGTTGTTTCTTCATCTCTAAGGTGATTTGTAGTCCCTGTAGGATATCAGTTTATGGTCAGTTTGTAGGCCCCATTTCCTTAACTAGAACTAGGAGGTTGGGTCAGGTCATATTGACACTAATATCATATTTACCATGGTGAGCTTGTAAATTTGGGTAAATGTGGGAGGACGTGTTACAGTGTGGTATCAGAGCGAGGTTGTAGCACTGGACCTCAGGGTAGATGTGATTATTATGCATGCATGTCTGATTGTCTATGTGTTTATCATGCATGAATGTTGGTTATTTCTCGTGATGGTCATTGTCGCAGTTGTGTCATCATGTATAGATTGATGGTGTTGGTATTTTATAATGATTGGTATATATATATAATCTGGATTGATTTGTGCAAACGAGATAGCCTCTCATGAACTTCATTGAGGTATGTTGATTATGTTTATATATTGTTATCTAACATGGTATGCTTGCAAAAAGAATAAGATCAAAGAGGACAAGCAAAATGGTGGACTACAGTTCATGTGACTCCTGTTATAGATCATATGAGAAAAAAAGAGATGAGTACTCTCCTGACATAGCAGATACTTTGAGAAGTCTAAATACAAAGATCAAAAGTTGTAAGGCAGATAATGAAAAGGTAATTTAGCCATAGGAAATACTTGCCCGGGAACAAGAAAAGAAAGCAAAGTCAATGCAATGATCCTTTAGAGTTTATTAGATTTGTAGAGATAGGGGCAACCACAAATCAATTATGGACAAGAGGAAAGGAAAAATGGGGCATTTGGTAGCAAGTCTCATGGAGGACACATATCAGACATAGATGACATGGTCAGAGGTGGTAGATGAATGGGTACACGTGACAAGAGAGGTAGTGGTTATGGGTTATATTCTAGTTTTGTATCAGAGATACAACATGGTCATCATCATTATCATCCTTATAGGAGGAGTGAGAAGAAATACTTGTAGGATGAGTTCAAGAAATCCAAACCCTACCTTTGATGGAGAGTTGAATAAATCGGAAGATGCAAAAGCATGGTTTCTTGGGATGAACAAGCTTTTCAAGCTGAGTGATTATTTGGAGAATATGAAGGTCAAGATAGTTATTTTTAGTCTCATGGGAAAAACAAACGTCTAGTAGGAAGATGTGAAGTGTGTCAAAGGCATCAAGATAGAGGAGTTGAGCTGGCATGAGTTTAGAAGACTCTTCAGAAAGAAGTACTTTTCAGAGAGATATTATAACAGTAAGGCCAAGGAATTCTATGAGATTAAGATGGATTCTATGACAAATGAAGGCTATATAACTAAGTTTTTGGATTTTTTGTGGTATGTGCCTTATCTTATGATGAGAAGATGAAGATTCAAAGATTCGTTAATGGTTTTCCATTAGAATTTAAGGATTGCATTGAGTATCATGAGGCTCAGACATAGGAGGAAGTAATTGGGAAGTTGAAACATTGTTATGAACAAGCTAAGCGTAAGTTGGAACCTAAGTAGGGTTGGAAAGGTAATGATAAGACTAAATGAAATTGGGATAAGAAGTGAGGAATATCGTAGGATGCAGGTAACAAGGGGAATGCAACGATGTATAATAAATTCAATGTAGTTGACAAAGGACATGGATTTCAGTCTGAGGAGGAGAACAAGGGTGATGAAAGGAAGCCTTTACAGTGTTGGAATTATGGTAAGGATCATCGCAAGAGAGATTGTCCATAGCATAAGGGTGGTAGAACTCACATTTATAGTGCTCATGAGGCACATACAGTCAGGGATGTTGGACAAAGTATTCTTCATATTTATGCAACAATGGATAATAAGTAGGCTTATCACTAGGCATCTATTATCGAGGTGGAAGGTAAGATTTGTGATCAATTTGTTTCTATTTTGATTGACCTTGGATCTAACTGTATTTATATTAGTCTCGACCTAGTGGATAATTGTTGCTTGAATAAAAAAGTGCATGCAGATTCTTGGTTGGCGCAGTTGGCTACAAGTACCAAGAAAATAATTCATCATCGGGTGAGATCTTGTGCATTTGAGCTTAAAGGTATGTCTACACCATCACATATAAATTTTATCCGTTGGGATCATATAATATGCTTTTGGGTATGATTGGTTATACATTCACAGGAATAAGGTGGAGTGTTATGACAATGGTATTGAGTGCCTGGATGATGATGGGGAGAGGAGAATCTTGCAGGGTAAGAAGAAGCCCACATCAATGAGAATGGTTACAGTTATACAGACAAAGCGCAGTAGTAGGAAAGGGTGTGTATTATTTCTAGTTCATATTTCCATTGACAAAGGGAAGGAAGTTGAGGATGTTGAAGTCTTGAAGAGGTATCTAGTTTTGCAGTAGTTTCAGGATGTATTTCCAATCAAGATTTTAGAGTTACCATGTTATAGGGAAGTGTACTTTTCTATTGAGTTGATGCCAGGAGCAACATCAAAATCAGAGGCACCTTACAAGATGAGCACTCCAGATTTGGTGAAATTGAAGTTGCAGCTTAAGTAAACTGATAAGGGATACATTAGGCCAAGTGTATCACCTGGGGGTGAACCTGTTAGTGTCAGTCTTGTTAGTCTGTCACTTGGATCAAAAAAATTATTTTACCATGGTCATTTTAGGCTTTCATCGTCAAATTTTTCTGTTACTAGGTTTACACAGCAAATTTGGTCATTGTATGGTTAGTCCAAGATAGAGTCATTATCTGAAATTTCACTCATGTTGGCTGCTTGTCATATACCATGAAATTGGTCAAGTCATCATTATCATTCCATTAGGTCTTAAGTCATTCATTAGGTCTTAAGAGTCCCCAAGGTCCACCATTTCCATAAAAAGTCATAAATAAGTCAAATTGACAAAGCAAAGAGTTCAAGAAATGAAACATGGTTTATTTACATTTTCATGACATAAAAAGTTTCAGGAGCAGAAAGCACCAACACTCAGGAGATGCAACAAGCACATTTGCAAAGGCAAGGTAAAAGCTGCTTTCAGAAAAGTGAAATCAATTCAAAAAAGAGGATTAGTTTCTTTTCTTTTTGGAAAAAGTGAAAAATTCACCCCTATATAAACTAAAAATGACTCAATACCTTTCCATTCACCACCCATTCACTCTTCATCATTGAGCTTACTTGCTTTAAAAAGCAAAAATTTCATTTCCCTGTGAGAATTTGGCCAAAATTTGCAGGCACTACACGTAGATACATTGTGCTGCACTTTTGAAGCAGGTGTTGCGTGTAAGAGAACTGCGTTGCGCTTTGGTGCTGCGCATAGGACAGAGTGCCCGAAAATCACCCAAATTTTCCCAAATTTCAAAATTGTTGCTTTCAAACTTGGTCAAATTGCTTTCTAAGTCTGAGGAACAAGTAAGTGCATCATTTCCCTTGATTTTTGCTTTCCCATTTTCATTCCATGTTGATAATATCTCAAGCTAGGGTTTGAAGTAAAAATACCATGGGAAATGCTAGGGTAGAAATGGTAATCACAATTTTTTATCTCCTAAACATGTAAATTGACTTTCTACACCTCCACACATGCATGATGAGTCATATAGATTAGTCCATCCACCTCCAAATCAAGTTTAAACACTAAAAAAACAAAACCCTAGCTCATTCCTAGAGTTATTTTGGCAAAATCACATCATAAAACCTTCTTGGTCTCACTTACAAACAACCACATTTGTTCACCATCTTCCTCACTCATTTTCATCAGTTCCTCAAAACCATCTCATCTTTCACAAAACCCCTCCCATCATTTTGTCAAAATCCCTCATATATCACTACATTTTCATACTCACCTCACATCTATTTCACTTCTTGCTGCTATGATTTTGTGTCATCATGGAGATTGATTCTTCGCCAGAGAGAAAGAGACAACACAAATGAGGGAGGATTCTCATATATGAACCATCAAATTTCAATCAGCTCAACTCCTATCCTTTCATCAAACAATGTTTTGAATATGTTCACTGTTTGGAATTTTGCAAAAGAGTAAGTGAAGCAGGGTTTTATGAACAACTGACAGATTGGGTGGATACACACTTGAAAGGGGAGACTTCTGTCATTGCTGGTATTGAGTTTAGCTTCTCAATGGCCTCCATCTCACTAGCAACTGGTTTCCCAGACAATGGCGAATACTGGTTCAAGAGAATGAGTCTAGATCTTGAAAACTATAAGCCCTTCTTAAAGACTCCACACAGAGACGCACATACTCACCTTATGCCTTTTAGATATTTGCTTGAGAAGTATGCTCCTTTAATGAAGACCATCGTGAGGTTCTTTACCTGTGAAGGTAGATTCTCAAGGTTGTATGCATATCACATTCGCCTCTTGATGCACTTCACATCTCAAAAGCCACTCAACATGTGTAATTACTTGCTCAGGAGTATTTCAAAAATGTCTGAAAAGATACAGTTGAAGGAAAAAGAGCACTCTCCAAGCCTGTTCCATCATAATCTCATCAAAACCATTGTCCTTCATCAGTTGGTAGAGAAGGGTATGGCTTAGGAAGCCTTCTTAGAAACAACTCTAAAATGGCATGAGGAAAATGTGGCATCTCATCCCACAAGCGCACCAAAACAACAAACAGAGATGGGGTCATCTAGCAGACCAGAAGAGAAGATTCAGCTACCTAGGCCAGAGGTCAACAAAGTGTATAAGAAAGGGTATAGGCTTGTGTTTTCTTCTCACAAAGAGAAAGGGGCCAAGCCTTCTTCATCGGCAAAGCAGGCATCAACAGCAAAGGGTAAGAAGATAGTTGAGCAGTAATTTGAGATCATTTATCTAGAAGAGGAATATGAGATTTCAATCATGAAGTAGACCATCAGGGACAAGGACTACCAAATCAATGAGCTAGAAATAAACATGGAAAGAGCTAAGTTCATTATATCATTCCTAGAACAAGAAAACAGTCAACTCAAGTCAAAAGAGTTGATCTTGGAAAATGAAAAAGCAAAGTTATTGCAGCAGGTTGGAAAAGGTAAGGAGATCATAGAATCAAGCAAGCTTGAAGGATCAAAAGGTACAAGAAAGAGGAAAATACCAAGAACCAGAGGTCTCAAAGAACTTTTGCAAGAGGAACAAAAACAAATATTGCTCAATGAAGACCTTGACCTAGAAGAGAGAATTGCCCTTGAGGTACATCAAGATAAAGAATATTGGCTCAACGGGATGAATGGAAACTTGGAAAAGCTCCTGGAGAAGGAAAATAGAGATAATCAAATGCTCAGGCACATGGCACATCATTATCAAGCTCAAAGCATGATCGCCAATGTCAAAGTGAAACAACTCAAAAACAAGCTCAAAGAGATAAAAAAAGAGAAAAAGGATGAGGGAAACTTGGAGATTCTTGTTGAAGCATCCATGAAGCTTTGACAAACTCATTTTTACACCTTCCCTCCAATTTTGAGCCAATTCTGAGCATTTTGAGTTTTTTGGCAAATTTTGGTCTAAATTCAAATATTTGGCCTCTCCAGGCGCTGCGCGTTTTCCCCTGGCATCCATTTGAGGAAAATTTTATAATTTTGGAAAGGTTTTGGCATCCTATAAAAAATAATTTGCCCAGATTTTGCAAAGGTGGCTTAATTTGGGAGAAAAAGGAAAAAAAGTGGCAAAAAACTAGCATTCTGGACCATTTTTTGACAGGCGCTGCGCTTCTGGAGTAACCTTGGGAGAATGGAGTTTTGAAGGTCTTCCCGTGCTCCAAATTAAAAAAATTAAAACTATTATAGAAACTAGACTTGAAGGGCTAGTTGACCATTCTCTTAGATTTGCATTTTGACCCCTGGAAGGCACCTAAAAATCAGCTCACAATTGGTGTTGCGCTTTTGCATTTTCTGTGTTTTTATTTGTAAAAATTCACTTTGTAAATTTTCTAGTTTCTAGTCAAACTTGGTCAAAGTAAAGATTCTCTTTGTAATGGCACAAGTTACGAGGCTAGGTGATGTAGGCATGAATAAATGCATATCATAGGCTGTTTTTGATATTCATTAGGCCCATAAAAGAAGAAAACTCCTAATCAAACTCTTCATGAGGTGTTTGAGTTACACCTTCTCACTCTCACCTGTTGGTTGAGAGAATATTGGAGTCAGTTCCTCCACCAAGGAGTTTGACTCCTGAAGGTGAGAAAGAGGTCAGGAAATTCTATAAATACTATTTCACCTCGGGAGAAGAGGGTTGAACTTTTTGTAAAGGAAGGCTTGCATTGTAATCAACTTTCAGCTAATATAGATATAGTTTGCAGCTATTTTCAAGGAACTCTAGCACAGTGATTTCATGGTGTTTTGGCTTCAATCTTTTGTTTTAGCATGGTCTAAACATATTTGTATACATTATATCTCTTCTCTTTATGAATACCTTGTGATAAAATACTCGTAATTCTTGTATTATCAAGCTCTGTTATCTAGGTTTCATGGTTATATGTTTTGTCTTCTTAAGCTAATGAAATCATCTTTTAATGCTCGTTAGTTTCTTCCTTTATATATCCTCTATAATACACTAACAAAATACTCCAATTACACCATGGCTTCTGACATCTAGCTCCTTCTTATGCTTACCCCTGTATTCCCACAGCCTAGGCCTACTTGTGGCCCCAAACCCTAAGTTCCACAAACCCTTTAAAACCCAAATTTTCACAAACAAATATATATATATCTAGCCTAAGATTCATTTGCTTTAAAGTCATATCATTGATAAGATATTTAGAGATATCCCTCTCATGCTCAGTAGGGCTAGCTTTTGAGCTGAAGTGGTTCGACGTTACCCTTGTCGATTTCCTTTTCAGCCTAGGAGATTGTAAGGACTAACAGAACCAATCTTTTCTGTGAAGAAGAAGGATTGTACTCCTAGGTTGTGTATTAATTACAAGTAGTTGAACAACGTGAATATCAAGAACAAGTGCCCTTTGTCACAAATTTATGACTTGTTTGATCAATTGAAGGGAGAATCATTGTTCTCAAAGATTGACTTGAGATCAGGATATCATCAGTTACATATCAAATAATAAGACATCTACAAAACTGAATTTTGTACTAGGTATGGGAATTATGAGTTTGTAGTAGTTACTTTTGGTCTTATTAATGCTCCATATAGTTTCATGTGTTTGATGAATAGTGTGTTTCATCCTTATCTCAACAAGTTTGTGATAGTATTCATTGATGACATATTGATATATTTTAAGAATGAGGAAGAGCATGTAGAACACCTAGAAACAGTGTTAAGATTGTTGAGAGAGCATTAGTTGTATGCTAATCTTAGTAAGTGTAGCTTCTTTCAAACAAAAACTCATTACTTGGGACATGTTTTTTCTAAGGAAGGTATAGTAGTGGAGGTAGAAAAGATCAGAGCTATCATGGAGTGGGCAACTCCTAAGAATGTGGATGAGATCAAATCATTCATGGGATTAGCAGGTTACTACATGTGGTTCATTAGAAACTTCTTACGAATTACCTATCACATTACATCCTTGTAGACAAAAGGGAAGAAATATAAATGGTATGAGGAGTGCACAACTAATTTTGAGCAGTTGAAGCATTTTCTTACAGATGCTCTGGTTATGAAGATTTCATATCTAAATAAAGAGTTTGTGATATTTATAGATGCTTGCAAGAGAGGAATTGGTGGAGTCATTATGCAGGAAGGACATGAGGTATGATATGAGTCGAGGAAGTCGAATGAGCACGAGTGGAACTATGTGACTCATGATATGAGTTGGAAGTTATCATTCATGCCTTGAAGATGTGGAGACATTATCTTCTTGGAAGGATATTTATTCTAATGAGTGATCATAGTGGGATGAGGTACTCGTTTGACCAACCTAATCTGAATTTCATGCAAGCTAGATGGCTGGCTACTCTTAGTGAGTTTGACTTTGATATCAGGTACATCAAGGGAAAGGAGAAAAAGGTTGCAAATGCTCTTATTAGAAGAGTGCAGGTGAATCACATTGCAACAGTGAGTTCTTATGGGGCAAACTTACAGGAGTAGATCTTGTAAGCAGGACAATATGATGACAGGTATCAGCAATTGAGGTATAGGTTAAAAAAACAAGGTGAAGGTGATAGGGATGAGGAGTATCATCACACAACATATGGCTCGGTTAGATTTAAGGACAATATTTATGTGCCAGATGATAGTGAGCTCAAGAAGATTATCTTGATGGAGTTTCATATTAAGTCGTATTTAGGTCACTTGAGATATTAGAAGACATTGACAACAGTCAAGAAGTTCTATCATTGACCGAATATGAAAAAATAAGTGGTTGTGTTTGTTGCAAGATGTTTGGATTCTAAACAGGTAAAATAAAAGTGTAAGCATCAATGTGGATTATAAACAGGTAAAATAAAAGTGTAAGCATCAGTATGGTTTATTGCAGTCGATTATGATTCCAAAGTGGAAATGGAAGATCATTTCCATGGATTTCATTACAGATTTATTGAGGACATCGAGGCAGCGTGATTCCATCTTGGTTGTGGTTGAAAAGTTAATTAAGGTAGCTCACTTCATTGCAGTTAAGTCTATGAATTCATCTAGCGAGGTAACTCATGTTTTCACCAAGGAGATAGTGAGATTGCATGGTGTCCCTAAAAACATTGTATCTAATAGAGATGCCAAGTTCACTTCTAGGTTTTGGAAGGAGTTGTTTGTAGGTTTGGGGTAAAGTTAGTGTTTAGTATAACTTATCATCCACAGATAGATGGACAGACAAAGAGGGCTCACAGGATTCTTGAGGACATATTCAGGATGTGTGTCATGCATCAGCAAAGGAAGTGGGAAGACTATCTTACATTGGTAGAGTTTTCATATAATAAAGAGTATTAGTGGTCCTTGAATATGAGTCCATTTGAGGCTCTTTTATGTGCAAAGTTGTTGTAGATACTGCAATGAGTTGTGTTATAAAGCTCCAATAAGCAGTATGATTGTGATGTTTGTCATTTTGGTCATGTTTGGCAGTAGTTATTCATTGTAAATACTGCATTGAGCTATGTCATAATTTCCATGGGCAACATGTTTTATTTTTAGTGGTTTGCTAGTCATAGGTGTCATAGAACACCAAGGACGGTGCTCCCCCAAGGGGAACGAGTTTGTAACAACCCATGATTGATTTTATATGTAAATAAAATAAGACCAAGACCATGGGACACGTATTCCAAGTTGAATATTGGGAAAAACACTTTAGTGGGCATCACTTGTGATTAATTAATGTCTATGGAAATTGGCAAAGGCATTGGAAAAGACAAGTGGCAATAATTGACATTTTATTTATCAAATAAAGGAAAATTGGATAATAGGAAGGCAAAGAGACACATATTTGCATGAGAAGTAAATTAGAGGAAAAATGAAGAAAACATAGGCCTCAATGATAAAAAGGCTTATGAGGATCAACACACAACTTTTGTCAATTCAGTTTTGGAACTCTCATTTCATTCTCTCCTGCTTGCACACTTAGAGCATTCTTAGAGCATGCTTGATGAACTCTAATATTCAATTGGATTGGAGAAAGAAGGAAAGCACAAGGGAACAGTTGGATCAACGATAAGAGTTGGATTGCTTCGCAGGTAACAGGTTGCATGTGTGATTTCCTTGTTGATTTCTAGATGCATAGTATATTCATGTGATTTTATGGTTATGTGTTGTCATTGGCATGGGGATTTTCCTAGATCGACATTGGATTTAGCCTTTCCTTGCCAATTCCTGGATAGCCATGGTGTTGTGGGTTTTTCCACTTGATTATTATTATTATTATTATTTTATTTTTATTTTTGTAATGATTGATCCTCATGTTCCTTATGGTTGTGGGTTGGAACAAACGCTCTGGAAGCCTTGTTACAACTTGGGTTGAGTTACTAATCCTCGATCCTAGGATGGGACAAATTCTCTAGATCCCTTGTTGGGTTTAGCTACTAGTCCCTAGAGTCGGGTTGGAAAAGCGCTCTGAAACCCTAGAAGGTTATGGGTTGAGTTACTAGTTCTTGGAGCGCTAGACAACTTGGGTAGAGACCGATTTGGTTTATGTTAGTGATGTCTAACCGTAGAGGTGGAATCACTATGGTTAAGGATTGAGGTGGCTTGGCCTCTAGAAGCCATGTTTGTTTTGTCTTGGTTTATTCCATGAGATCCCACATTCATGCTTGGAATCTAATGCGGGGGTGATTGGTTGAAAGATATATTTTTTTAGCCCATTCTATGGTCGGGTGGTACGTGGAAGTCCCTAAGTTGGTTGGTATTTTCATATATTAATAAGATATATTATTCTACTCTGGTTCATGTATACTTATAGTGATTATGTTGGTAATATTATGGTTGAGTTGGCATGGTTTATATGTTGGTTATTTGTTGGTTACATGATGTATGTTATCTATGGCTCATGTCATGATTTGCTTAGTTATCTAATGGTTGATGAATATATGGAATAATAAGTGTCGTTGTAGCTCTGTGGAGAGGGAATAGAGCCTTCTTTGTGATTCTTAGATGAATCTCAGACTCTTATTATCAAATATGCATTCATGACCTGTGGCTTACATATTTTTCATGTGTTTGACGAAATGTCTAGTGTGGTCTAGGCAGTCTAGGTCAAGTTGTGCCTTCATGTTTGAATTATTAGCATTGTCATTATGAGAAATGTGATTCTGGAAATTTACAGGAACTTATAGGCAGTGGCATGGAGACTAGCCTAGAAAAGTGGCTCGGAACCCAGGACTGCAGGCACAAAACTAGAGATTTGGGGTCATAACCACATGGAGCAAGGCTTGTGAGTGCAATGGGAGGCTCACAATCGCATGGAGGCGGTGTCAAGGGTGTGGTTATAGGCCTAAACCAAATAAAAGGGGTTCCAACTCTAGGATTGACCACCTAGGGTGTTTCTTTAACTCCCGGGTATTATGTAATCCCTTTAGGATGTCAGTTTGTGGTTTTTTTATAGACCCCATTTCCTTAATTGGAACTACGAGTTTGGGTCAGGTCATAGTGACACTCATCTTATGTTTACCCTGGCGAGTTTTTGAATTTGTGTAAATTTAGGAGGAGGTGTTAAAGACAAGCCAAGAGGTTAGAGCCATCAAGTGTGAATCTCCAAACCTTGAATCTAGGTCCCAAAGTTTCATTTTATGAGTATCCTGTTGTGCATATAAAATTCAACCAATTTGGCCCTATCTTCGATTCTTCCCTGTTGGCATAAGTCAATGAACTTCCTATAATCCTAAAATTGGAGAGAGCCATATTGTGCCAATGTCTTAATTTGAAATTGCAGCCATTGTTCTTTGAGGAAGATGGGATATGATTGTGATGGCTAACTGAACTAGATGGCCTCCATGGACAAGCTTTCCATGGTGACAAGTTGTGCATCCCTTTCCTATAGCTACTCTCTTAACCTTTGGTTTTTTAACTATAGGTGCTCCCTCATGATTTATTCTTTGAGCCTCAAGTTAGCCATTTCCTTACCCATTGGTCATATATTTTCCTACATGAGGCCTACATCCTCTACTTTCTTTGATTTGGAAATCTACATCCATCAATGAGTTTGTTTCCTTTCTTTTTCTAATTCAAATAGTAGGGGAATTGCAAACTTTTCAAGTATAATTCTTCCTGCTTCAAAAAAATTGTAATAAGATCCATGATTAGGTTGTGGATTAGGATACTGGAGTCTTTGTGGACCTTCTCCCTCCTATTGAGGTGTTTATGTCCCTTCCTGTAGCAGTTTCTCCTTATCCTGTAGCAATTTTGTCCTTTCCTGTAACAATCTTGTCCTTTCCTATAGTAGGGCAATTTCCACTTAGATTTACTTGGTTGTGGTTGCCCTAGTGGTTGTTCTTATCATAGGTTTCAAGGGTCGCTTTCCCTTGGATTTGAGGGAGGTAACCTCCTCAATATTCACTTTGCCTTGTCCCAGTTCTCCTTCTTGGTGGTTGATAGATTCCTCAATTGTGATTGGGATTGTTGAAGGAGGCTGAGGTTGCCTTTGTTTGATCCTACTGCTCCTCCTTCTTTTAAAGTATAAGGGCTCTTGCTTGGGATGCCGACTCTTGGGGTTGATAGGTGTGCTAAGGGATTCTAGGGTAGCATCCACCTCTTGTTTTGTATTCCCTTTTGGGAGGCTTATCTGTTGCTTTTGTTTTCTCTTCTTCTGAGGTCTAGAGTGCTCTCCAATGGCATCTTTTGCTACCTTTTCTCACTTCCTCTTCCTTACTCTCTTCTCCAACTTCTCCTTCAATTTATTGTTCCTTCTCTTTAGTTTCTTCTTCTTGTTCTTCACCCTCTTCTTCCTCCTCTTGTTCACCTTCTTCCTTAGCAACACTAGATTTGGTGGTCTCTTCATGTTGCGTCAGATCTTGGGCTTGTCTCTCAATGAAGGCCTCCCTATCCATGTCCACAAAATCAATCCATAACACAAGGATCTTGAGGTGACTTAAGGAATTCATAGAAATGAGCCTTATGAGGCCATGTTGGGCAATGTACTAGTGTTTCTCTCGTCTCACCCTCCATCTCATTTCAATCATGGACTTGTTGTAGCGGCTACAAACACCCTCCAAAATTTTACCTTAACTTCATTTTAGAGCCTCCCTACTAACCATCCTCAGCAGCATGTCTTGCACCGTCAAGCATATAGGCTTCAACTATTTCTTAGTGTTTTTTCAGCATGTGCATGTTATTTTGCTTCACTCCCCTTACAGGTTGTCTTTTTGGACTTAAACCATCTACTGGCCAAGCAGCTCCCCCAAAAATTTCTGCAATTATGGAGGGGAACCAACCTTCCCTCTAGAAATTGCGAAAATCAGTCGGACATCCTGTTGAGGTCAAGAGCTGCACAATCCTGCCTATGAAGCTCCCTCTCAAAAATTGCGCATTTATCCCAAGACTACTGCTCAGCCCAGGAATTGCGCAATCTTTCGAGACAGTCACCTGTTCATCCCAGAAATTGCGCAATCCCTCTGGGACAACCAGCCCAACCCAAGCCAAGAACTACACAGATTTTCATCCAAGGCTCGTAAACCGATGCATGTGTCTTCAGGTTGAATGGTTCCCTCCGAGACCGAGAAAAACCGATTTGCATGCATGGGCTACTTTTCCCAAGGCAGCATGCAAAGGCATCCCTAGAGTTAGGGATCTATTTTTAGCAGCTGGAGGTTACATGCAAGGCTCATTTTAGAAACCTCCCGCCAAGTGTCACTTTTCCTAGATTTGTGGCATGCGCATCATAACCTTGGTTCTATTAAAACTTATGAACCAGAAGTTGTAGAGCTCATTCCTCACATCGATCTTGCAGCTCTAACATCCCACTTTGCATCTAGGAGTTGTCAGCACATTCAGCTCAGTTGTTTTGGGGTAAGCCCACTTTACATGTCTTGCATTACGTTTCTATCATTTTTTGTGTTTCGCTTTGTGTGGGTGTTGTCTGCTTGATTTCAATGAGCGCTTGTTGTCGTTTCAACGTTTCTGAGCTTGTAGAAGCACCATTTTAGTTTTCGTTTGCATCTCACTGTTATCGCATGCATGACATTGTTTTTTCACTGACATCGTCTTTGCGACGACTTGCTTCACCCACATGCATGCTTTCCCATTTTCTGAATACTGCACTTACTATTTTCATGCATGATCATTCACTCTTGTTTACACTCAGTATCACCATGCATTCAGATTTCTCATGTTTTGAGTCACCCCTCGGCGGGTCTGGGCTGCCTTAGCCCGAACCTTGCCTTACCCAACTAGCATCGTGCATTTTTGGAAGTGAAGGCTCTACCTTCCCTCCAAAAATTGCACAAGTTTGGCCCAACACTAACCTCTAGGCTTGCATTGCACAATTCTAGGAGGTCGTGCCTCACTGGCCCCAGAAACTGCGCAATGCAATTTGCTGGTTTACATGTCACTGCTGACTGAAATTGCGCATTGCAAAGTTTCAACACTCAGCAAGCTAGGCTGGACCATGTATTGCGCAGTTCCAGAAGTCAGTCAACCTCCCGATAGCCTGGACTATGCCTTGTGTAGTTTTGGCAGTCAGTCTCCGAACCTCCCAGTGAAAATTGCACAATCTTCATTGGCAGTCACATAACTATCATAGGTGTTTGTTTGCCTCTCAACAACACAGGTACAATGGCTTACCAAAGAGTAGATTCAAAGACACCGTTCAGAGCACAATCGAGGATGTAGTCGATCAAGTGTCTATGAAATTGCCTATCTATGAAGACATCAAGTTGTTCATGGACAAGGATACCAAGATGAAATGGCAACAATGTCACAATGAGTAGCATCATCAGCAGTAGTAGAAGGTAGCACACCTACATGCAACAAATGAAAGAGGAATATTGTTAATAGCATAGGGGCGGAACAAAGTTGCAAGCTCAAGTAGATTCACATGTGATGAAAGCAACTTTGGAGACTGAGGCTATGAGGCGACAACGCGACAAGACGATCGTGCGAATGCAAAGAGAGAGAAACAGAGAAGGATTTACAAGTGCTCAAGCGACAGTTCAAAGAAGAACAGGAGTTGCACAGACAAGAGAAAGACTTGCAGCGGGAACATGAATAACAAGAGACGCAACATGCACAGACTAATGAAACTATGCCCATACAGGTTATGGACCCATCTAGTAGCTGGCATGGAGAACACGAGGTGAGCAGTATTGTCGATCACATGCAAGGGTATTTAGGAACATGGATGTCATTATGCGCACACATGCGATCCCAACCATTGGCACACTCACTGAGGCCTGTAAGCACATGAACACCATCATGAATGACCAAGCTTGGCATCAGTTTGCCACTATCGACCATCACAAGGATGTCGAAGAGTTGGTCTTACCACAATAATCTGAGTGTTAGTGATGTCTGGCATGGCTTGCTCAAGCCATTTTATCTCACATGGGTACATGTGCAGATTGTATGTAACGTCTTGTCAAGTGGAAGTTCAAGTGTAGATAGTTGAATGTAACAGTCATAGCGTAGTTGAAGAGTCATGAGGGTAGATGGACGATCACAAAGGGGAATGTCAAGGGTCACCCCACCCTTTTCTATAAATAGTGCCTCATAACTCATTATACAAGCTTTTGGTCAGCCAAGCTTCTGATAGGATTATCTTAGAGAAACCTTGGAGAGTATTATAACGAGCCTTGGCTTCTCCACTGTGCAGAGCTAGTATATCTCTTTGGAGGAGGAGGCGGCAGTGACTGTAACGTTCTGTTGTCGGAGCTAGTGGTTGGTCA
This sequence comes from Pinus taeda, assembly GCA_000404065.3. Classification (NCBI taxonomy): domain Eukaryota; kingdom Viridiplantae; phylum Streptophyta; class Pinopsida; order Pinales; family Pinaceae; genus Pinus; species Pinus taeda. The sequence goes on from APFE031341554.1 coordinate 245,520, forward strand.
TGCTTGTATCGTATGACTGGAACTTTCACTTCTTAATATAACAGAGCCAACATGTTTCATGAATATGTCATATTGTATTTCATCTATCTTGTTTACTCTAAATGGAATATGTATTTGTTTACTTACGCATGCATGTATGGCTTTCCTATATAAGTATGTATGAATCTTACCGAAATGTGTTGTTGGTTTAACTATCACTTTGGATTGCTAGCTTACTTGCCTTCTAGTTTGTGATGCATATTTGCTCGTGTGTTCCCTTCTTAAATCTGTGTTTTCACAGGTTTCCAAGGGGTGCACTCACCTCACCCTCCATGTGTTAGAACCATTCATGCAACTTCCTTGACTTACTACATATGTCACACCATTGCTACCAACAAGGACATCCTACTTGCCTCTGTGCACAATTGCGGTCAAGGCGGTACTGTACGACCCACTGCTGGGACTCCTACACCAAACAGTCTGAGGTCTAGTTGGGACTTCTTACTGGGGAGATCCCCTAACATGTTGGCGGGTCCAGCACCGTCAACATATCTGGTGCTAGAAGGAGGGCCAAATGACAAGTTGTGTCCTCTCATCCTATTTTGAGCCTTTGCACATCTATCGTGGATTCTGTCATACTCACCTGTCCACGATGTTTTTCACATGTCGAACCTCTCGACATCACGAGGGAATTTTTTGATCTCTTGTCTAAATTCACGTATGATGGTGAAGGCGAAGTGGCTTAGCTTGTGTTCTTACAAGACTTATTTTCCATGCTTGACAAGGTAGATGAATGTTCAGATGGAGAGGCCAACTTGCTGCTTGCATACACACTTTGCGAATCCCCAAAACAATGGTGTTGCAGTTTTCTAGCTAGCAGCATGCACTAAAGTTTTGTGATCTCATTGAATCTACTTACCATCATTTTGATCCAGAACCTCTTGACCAAAAATTGTTACAACAACGGAAGGCCCTACATGAATCACCTATGGATTTTTGGCAGCGCTTCCGTGATTTGCATTTTGAAGCTCTTAAAAGCCAGATGAAATTTCCATATCTTTGGGATAGATTCGAATATTTTCTTAACAAATAAGTCCATCCCAAGAATAATTTTGATATCAAGCCCCACTTAGCATACTTTGATGATGGAGCTGCATTATCACAGACATACACAGTTATTCTCACAAGTGACTATCTGCCATCCCCTCATCAAACAACTCCACCACCGTAGAATGATGTGGGAGAACATGCACACACATTTTTTCAACTGTCACACCCTCCCAACATCACTTCGTTCAAATGTCGCACAAAATCAGTTGAAAATCCCATGGGTTATCACATGTATTTCGTACCTCAACCTCCGTCTTTGTATTCTAATCATCCTCCGGTTGCACTGTCTTGTGTTCTTTCGTTCTAGACTCTACACATCTTTTGAATGAGGGTCGACCTATCGACAAATTTGGTGTTGTGCAACCAACATGCGCTTGCATTCATGAAGAGTGTGACTGGGAGCTTGAACATCCACCCATGGCAAAGGAACATCCCTCTCTATCCGCGCCTCCTCTACTTTTTGTTGACATCTCCGATAATTCTTCCATCCCTGATTTATATTGTGTACCTCCGTCTACGGATGCACCCATTGTTGATCATTCGCAGAACAAACTAGATGTCAGTCGATCATTCGACAACAAAGAGGACAAATCATTCATTTAAAATCCACTTGATTTTTCATCTGCTTTTTCTGGAAACGTAGAGGGTGAACATCCTTTCTTTTCATCTACCCCTCTGTGTGATTCATAAAATCATGAGGATGCCAACAAACATCCTGAATTTTCTAATCTTGGTTGTCATGATCTCTCTACTTCTTTATATGATCATGATATTGATTCAAATGTTGTTAATATGTCTAAGACATTGGTCTATGATGATCTATCTATCTACCAAGTCAAAATCCCACACACTGTTGAGGCACTTCAACCTGAGTTGATGGTTATGTCAAGTCCTCATTGTCCTGAGGTTGGTTTCACTTCTGATCAGGAAATTGTTCAAACACCTAAGGCTCCTAATCACTCATTTGTATGCATTTAAGATCAATCTCACACACAGATCATGTTTCCTCCACTCGAACTACATGATCCCATCGCTCATGCATTGGAGGAATCTTACACAACAAGCATGCGTGCGTGACACAATTTGTCTTTGTTTCTTTCGTTTGCTTGCATGTCACAGTCAAGAGTGTGTGTATGCTTAACATCTGCAGCTAGTGTCACACATAACCATGGTAAGTCCACGGACCACATGTCATGCCCTTGCACTCACTTATGCTCTGTGGACGCATTTAAACCTGAAGTGTGTTTGTCTTTATTGTTATATCTTTCTTGTTTACTGGTTCGCATAGCTGTGTTGATCGCGAACCATGCCTTCACCAACATGGGTCGACCAATGCGCTGGTGGTTGCATTGGAAGTATCACTTCACGTGAGCAAACCCATGCACCGTTAGCTTAGGATTAGGAGTAGTTTTTCCTTTTGAGTTTGTTTGCCTTCATAAACGTTTTCTTCTTACTTTGCATGTTTACTTGTGCTTTTGCTTTGTTTTGTGTTTATTTGCTTGTTTACATCCGTAGGTTAGTTTCGCATGGAACTATGTGTGACTCTTGAAACAAGCTAGGTAAAGTATAAGAGGACTTGTGCAGTTATCAATACTTGGTTATCTTTCGTCATACCTCTGTATGAAGAACTGGTTATCTTCAATCCATGATACGCCAATGGATGTATTGTTCAAAGTGAACCTTGGTGAAAACACAACACTTGTGCGCTAACTAGTATCACCTACTCCAGTCGGTTTTTTTTGGGTTAACCCTTGTTAGCTTAGTCAAGTAGAGTAAGGTGTGGGGGGAAACCTTAACAAGCACGTCAGAGGTATATATAAACTACTTCTCTGAAAGAGCAACCTCTTTTTCTCTTAATAACTTGGGATCCCTCTTCCGCCTCTTAAATGAATAAGTGTTATGCACGGTTACGAATATGAAAAATAAAAATAAAAATGAAAAAGTGAAAAATTTCGAAAAAAATGAAAATGAATAAGGTGAAAGAAGAGAAAGGCTTCCTACATAGAGAGGTGATGCAAGTAACTTTGCCAGGGTACTGACCAGGCTCGCTGGCAGCGAAGCGATGCAATGCTGCCTGTTAAGCTTCCTCTAAAAAATTGTGGAATTCATCCCAGGACAGCAGCTTAGCCCAGGAATTGTGAAATCCTGGGAGACAGTCACTTGTTCCTCCTAGAAATTGTGCAATCCCTCTGGGACAGCCAACCCATCTCAGCCTAGGAACTGCGCAAATTTTCATCCCAGGCTCGCAGATCGATGCATGTGCCTTCAGGTTGACCGGTTCCCTCCAGGACTGAGAAAATTTGATTTGCATTTATGGATTACTTTTCCCAAGGCAACATGCAAAGGCATCCCTAGAGTTAGGGATCTATATTTAGCAGCTGCAGGTTACATGCAAGGATCATTTTAGAAACCTCCCGCCAAGTGTCACTTTTCCTAAATTTTTGGCATGAACGTCATAACCTCAGTTCTATTAAAAATTATGAGCCGGGCACTACAAAGCTCATTCCCCACATCAATCTTGCAGCTCTGACATCCCACTTCACATCTAGGAGTCGTTGGCACATTCAAATCAACTGTTTTGGGGTAAGATCGCTTTGCATGTATTACGTTGTGTTCTTTCGCTTTGTGTAAGTGTTGTCTACTTGATTTCAATGAGTGCTTGTTATCATTTCAATGTTTGTTAGCTTGTAGAAGCACCATTTCAGTTTTCGTTCTCATCTCACTGCTGTTGCATGCATGATACTATTTTTGCTCCAACGGTAGCCTTTCCGGTGACTTGCTTCACACACGTGCATGCTTTCCCATTTTTTGAATCCTGCACTTACTATTTGCATGCATGATCATTCACTCTTGTTTACACTCAGTATCACCATGCATTCAGAATTCTCATGTTTTCAGTCGCCCCTCTGTGAGTCTGGGCTACCTTGGCTTGGACCTTGCCTTTTTTGGCTAGCATCATGCATTTTTGGAAGTGAAGGCTCTGCCTTCCCTCCAGAAATTGTGCAAGTTTGGCCCAGCACTCACCTCCAGGCTTGCATTGCGCAATTCTGGGAGGCAGTACCTCGCTGGCCCTAGAAACTGCGCAATGCAATTTGCTGGTTTGCATGTCACTGTTGACTGAAATTACGCATTACACAGTTTCAATCCTCAATAGGCCAGGCTAGACTGTGTATTGGGTAGTTCCAGTAGTGAGTCAACCTCCCAACAACCCAAACTATGCCTTGCGTAGTTTTTGTAGTCAGTCTCCCAGCCTCTTGGTGAAAATTGCAAAATCTTCACAAACAGTCACACAACTATCACAGGTGTTCGTCTGCCTCTAAGCAGCACAGGTACAATGGATTACTAGAGAGCAGAGTCAAAGACACCGTTTAGATCAGAACCGGGCATGCAGGCAATCAAGTGTCTATGAACTTGCCTATCTATGAATACATCAAGTTGTTCATGGACAAGGATACCAAGATGAAATGGCAGCAGTGTCACAGTGAGCAACACCATCAGCAACAGAAGAAGTTAGCACACCTGCATGTGAAAAATGCAAGAGGAAGATTGTTGACAGCACAGGGGAGGAACAAAGTTGCAAGCTCAGGAAGATCCACTTGTGATGAAAGCAACTTTGCAGATTGAGGCTATGAGGCGACACTGCAACAAGAGTATCGTGTGAAGGAAGAGAGAGAGAAATAGAGGAGTTGCAGGTTCTCAAGTGGTAGCTCAAAGAAGAACATGAGCTGCACAGATAAGAGAAGGAGTTGCAACGGGAACAGGTACAGCAGGAGGCACAACATCCACGGGCTAATGAAACAATGCCCATACAGGTTGTGGACCCATCCAGTAGCTGGCATGGAGCAGACAAGGTGAGAAGTGTTGTCGATCACATGCAAGGGTATTCAGGAGCATGGATGTCATTATGTGCACGCATGTGATCCCACCCATTGGCACACTCACCAAGGCAAAGACAAGAAGCAATTTTGACTGAAGTTGAACATGCATTTTGACAAGTTGATGCGCATGGTCACTAGCACACACTTGGAGATTAGCACAGACACTATGCATAATATGTTGCTGGTCCAGCTGCACTCAAGAAGATGATGTGCAAGTTGTCAGACGAGTTGGACAAAGGAGCCATATCAGTGTACCTAGATGCAACGGATGCAAGAGTTTGCTTTCAGCAAGATGTCACCATTGAGCACCAGACACCATCACGGAAGACCAAGATTAGCATTAGTTCGCCACCATCGACCATCACAGGGATGTCAAAAAGTTGGTCTTACCACAACAGTCTGAGTGTTAGTGATTTTTATCATGGCTTGCTCAAGCCATTTTGTCTCACATGGATGCATTTGTAGATTATATGTAACGTCTTGTCAAGTGGAATTTCCAGTGTTGATAGTTGAATGTAACAGTCATATAGTAGTTGAAGATACATGAGGGTAGATGAACGATCAAAAAGGGGAATTTCAAGGGTCACCCTACCCTTTACTATAATAGCCCCTCATAACTCATTGTACAGGCTTTTGGTCAGCCAATCTTCTAATAGGAGTATCTTAGAGAAAGCTTGGAGAGTATTATAACGAGCCTTGGCTTCTCCACTGTGCAGAGGTAGTATATCTCTTTGGAGGAGTAGGTGGCAATGACTGTAACATTCCGTTGTCGAAACTAGTGGTTGGTCATGCTTGTATTGTATGACTATAACTTTCACTTCTTAATATAATAGAGCCAACATGTTTCATGCATATGTCATATTGTATTTCAACTATCTTGTTTACTCTAAATAATATATGTATATGTTTTCTTACGCATGCATGTATGGCTTTCCTATATGAGTATGTATGAATCTTACCGAAATGTGATGTTAGTTTAACCATCACTTTGGATTGCTAGCTTACTTACCTTCCAGTTTGTGATGCATCTTTTCTCGTGTGTTCCCTTCTTAACTCTGTTCTTTCATAGGTTTCCAAGGGGCACACTCATCTCACCCTTCGTGTGTTAGAACTGTTCATGCACCTTCTTTGACTTGTTGCATATGTCACACCCTTGCTACCAATAGGGACATCTTACTTGCCTCTATGCACAACCATGGTCAAGGTGATACCGTACAACCCACTGCTCAGACTCCTACACCAAGCAGTCTGAGGTCTAGTAAGGACTTCTTACCGGGGAGATCCCCTGACATGTTGGCGGGTCCAGTACCGTCAAGATGACTAAAGGAGAAAATGTGGAATACTGAGCCTGTTTGTGATGGGAAACTTTGTTTATAACTTCAAATCATAGATTAGTCTAAATTGGTAGGCATACACAACACTTATCCTTCCTTCACAAGATATGTACTTTAGGATGTTGTATGCCACTTAATCCCAAGGGTAAGGAAGGTTCTCCCTTCTAACTCCATTTCTTGTCTTCAACCAACTTATCTTCAGGGAGGAAGAAATTTTTCTTGGTTGTGATGGATTATGTCCTATCTTCCCCTCCCCATCTAAATCCTAAAGGTATGGTGGTCACCCTGCTAATGAGCTCTTCATTCAAATGGATGGCAAGTCCCCTTACAATAATGGTGCCATTATCTTCCCCTTGAGAGTGAAGAGCCATGGAAAATTCATGGGTTATCTCATTATCATACCCCTTTAATTTTTCAAAGAACCCCATCCATTGGTCACTTAGGGAGATATATCTTACAGGAGGATGTTTATGGATTATGTTAGTGCCTGTGGGATCCCTTCTATTGAAACTCCCTCCCATGTTTCCTATTGTTGCTTCCTCATGTTTCTCAAAGAAGTTTAAACGAAGGTTGTGTTTTGTGCAGTCTAGGGTTTCAAGATAGGAGTGAGAGAGTTGGTAATCTTGTTTTGGTAAGAGGGATAATAATTATATGCTAAATTTAAAGTAAAATACCTCTACTACCAACTTGCCTCACACGTATAAAAAAAATACTTTTTAAGAGAAATTTAACTCATCCTGGGTTTGCTACAGGATGTTTGTACATGCAGAATTTCAACCAAGTCATTTCATTTTTTTACCATGAAAGATGAGGAGAAAAACAATCCTTACCCTTCCCTAGGTGTTTTGTTCATGATTGTGGGTGTTTGGAGGATTTTTTTTGTTAATTTGGAGCCTCTTTCCCCTCTCAGCCTGATCTTGTAGCAACTTAGCAACGACTCTGCAATATTGTAGCAATTTATGCGATCTTGTAGCAACTGTCTTTGTTCATGTAGCACATTCTTCCCGAATTTGTAGCTTCCCTGTAGCACCTTCTAGCCGACTTTGTAGCTTCCTTGTGGCACCCAAGGGGACCCTTGGTCATAGGTAGCTCAACTCTCGATGTCTTAGTGGGCCTCTCCAATCATTTTTGGAATGATCTTCTTGGTACAAATGGAATTGGGCTTGTCCTTTTTATTTCCTCTTGTGGTAGTGGGCTCAATGTGCTCTGTGAGATGGCCCCTACCATGCATTTATTTTTTTGGACTGTTGGCCCCACTCCTCATAATTATCACCCCCTTGTTTTGACTTTTCCATGTTGCATGGAAGGTGAGTGAACTACACTTTAACTATTTTAGGGTGGCTAAGTTCACTGGCCACCTCCAGCCTATTAAATTCATTCCTCATCCATTAGAAACACTTTTGAACCATTATGCACTTAAAGGAAGAGGAGAGGAGTGTGATACCTGAGCCTACCTATTGATGTCGATTTGTCATTGATACCTGCAAGCTTCTTCAGTGATCGATCTACTGCCCTCTACAGGTGCTACCTTTCATGCTAGTTTTTCATGCATTGGTCCTTCTTTGCACAAAATTTATTTTTTATGAATATTATTTGATAGGTTCCTAAGTGAGTGAAGTCTTCTGATGTAGGTTACTCAAGGATCAATATGCTATTGTTGGAGGTGATCAGTGACTCTTTAATTGCTCCTCAAGAGTGGTGTGTCTTCCCAAAATATTAAGAGTGGTATCTTTTTTTCTGAGACATGCAGGTTACCTCTAAAGAGGTTTTCAATCTATAGGGCTGCCCCAGGTGCCTCAAAGGAGATTTTCACTTGGGTATATTTTTATTTATTTTTCTTTTTTTCTACTCTTAGGCTACCTCGTAGAAGTTTCCAACCCTAGAGTTGGCCTTAGGTGCCTCATGGAAGTTTTCACCAAGGCCTTTTTTATTTTTAATTTTTTTCTTTGTCTTCTTTTGCTAATCAAAGGCTGGATGAACTGAGGGTTTTGAGGCCCCCAATTACATTCATCTCCTTACTTATTGAACTAGTAAACTTCTCTTTTGACAGAGGTTTCTTGTATAACTTTAATCGGTAACCATTAACAAGCAATGGAGTTCCTTTATCATCAATTATTCTTAATTGGAAAAATCCATTCTCATAATATTTTTCCACTAGATAGTGGCCCAACCACCTTGTCATCAATTTCCCTTTGAAATCCTTGAACCTTGAATCATACATAAGGACCCAATCACCCTCCTGGAAGGCTCTCTCACTAACGTATTTATCATGCCAGACCTTCCTTTGTAGTTGGGCTACCTCAGTGTGCATGAGAGCCTACAATGTGAACTCATCCAAACAATTGAGTTGGAGAAACCTTTCTTTTTGTGTTGTAGTGAGGTCTACATCCAACTGTGCTACCATCCTTGAGGTATTATACTCAAAATCAGTGGGCAACAAGGATTTCTTTCCATAAACCAACTCAAATGGGGTGAATCCAGTGTTGGTCTTCCAGGTGGTATTGTAGGCTCAAGTAGCATCTACAAGTTGGTCTACCCTATCCCTTTTGTTCTTGCTAACAACCTTTGTCAAAATGTTCTCCAGAGCTCTATTTGTGGCCTTCACTTTCCCATGTGGATTTCCTTTGTTTTATGTGGTGCCATACTCCATGATGTCTTCAATCAAATTTGATGTGAATTGTACCCCTTGATCAGTGACCAACCCCATAGGAAAACCAAGCTTGTAGAAGATATTTTCCCTTAGAAATTCAACCACTTTTTGCTCAGTTGATGCCTTTACTGCCTTTGCTTCAACCTGCTTGGTCCAGAAATCAGTGCACATAATGATATACCTCTTTCGCCCATATGGGGGATCAATGGGCCCGATAAAATTGATGCCCCACTTCTCAAATGGCTCTAGAGTCACTTTAGGTTGCAGGGGCATCTCATTCTTGGGTGTAGGCTTTCCCATCCTTTGGCACTAATCACATCTAGAAGTTAACCTATTTGCATCTTGATGTAGAGTAGGTCAATACTAGCTAGCCTGTAGAACCTTGAAGGTTGTCCTCCTAGTGGCAAAATGGCCCCCACAGGGGCCATCATGGCATGTTGAGAGTATGTCAAGGACCTCCTCCTCTCTTACACATATTCTCATAATCTCATATGGACCCAACTTGAATAAATTTCACCCAATCCAGGTGCAAGGGGCACTCTTCCTAACAACCTTACTCTTCTCCTTAAATGATAGATTAGGAGAGAACATCCCAACAACCAAGTAATTTGATATATTAGCAAACCAAGGAGATAACACTAGGATGGAAAATACACGTTCATCTAGAATTTGATCGTCTACCATCTCCTCATTTCCTCCAAGCAAGGTTACTCTTGACAAAAAATCTACAACCACATTCTCCTTCCCTGACTTGTCAACAATAGTTAGATCAATTTTTTGCAATAATAACAACCATCTAATGATTATGGCATTGACATCAGGGTTTTTCACTGAATATTTAATGTTTGCATGATCAGTATGAACGAAGACTTGATATCCAGTGATGTAGTGCCTAAACTTATTCAAAGAATGCACCACAACTAGGAGTTTTTTTTTTAGTGATTGTATAGTTGAGTTCAGCTTTAGAAAGGTTATTACTAATGAAGTATGTAGCAAAGGGAAATTTTTCACCTGCTTTTCCTAAGGCTTATCCTATAGCTTTATCTAATACATCTGTGTGGATGTGGAAAGGAGATGCCCAATTGGGGCCTATAAGGATGGGTGCAGTGGTCAAGTTTTCAAATGCCTCTTGGCACCTGTTTGTCCAACAAAAGTATGAATCTTTAGACAACAATCCAAACATGGGTGAGGCAAACTTACTGAAGTCCATGAGGAATATTTTGTAATATGCAACAATCCAAGGAAGTTTCTGACATCCCTTTTTTTAGGGGTAGGGACCCTTTTAATGATGGCAACTTTATCAACCTGGATCCCCTCCTTGGATATAAAATGGATTAGGATAGTCCCTACATTCATCAAATAATCACATTTCTCGGGACTTAATGAAAGACTCATCTCAATACACTTCCTTAATACTTTACATAGATTAGAAAGAAACTATATAAAATCACTCCCATAAGGGGTGAAATCATCCATGTATATCTCAACAGTGTCATGCACAAGGTCAACAAAGATACTCAAAACATCACTCTGAAAAGTGGCAAGGGAATTACACAAACCAAATGGAAGGAACCTATAGGAAAAGGTCCCCCATGGGCATGTGAATATGGTCTTATCTTTGTCCTTAGGGTTGATCTGAATATAGTTATACCCACTAAATCCATCTAGGAAGGAAAACATTTTCTTCACTGCAAGGCCATCTAGGACTTAATCAATGAAAGACAGAGGGAAATGGGCCTTTTTTGTATCCTTTTTAATTTCTCTATAATAAAAAAAAAAATCCTCCACTTCCCATTTTTCTTGTTGACTATGACAAGAGGGGATGCACACTCACTATCTGAAATGGGGTACATAAACCCTGCATCCAACAACTTTTTCAGTTCTTATTTTACAATATCCTTAAGGGACGGATTCATCCTCCTCTAGGGTTGGTGCACAGGTTTTCATCCCTCTTTGATGTAGATATTATGGGCACAAAATGAGGGATGTACCCCTTTCATTTCCTTGTAGTAGCAAGCAAAGGAATCAAGGTGTTTCCTCAACACAATACATATTATATTCTTGCTCAAATGAGAGGGAAGGGTTGATTTTTAGATTTCTAGATGGGTTGATTTCCACAACCTTGGCATGAACTAGGTCAGAATCGGTAAGGCATAAATCGGTCCATGGATTGTTCTCAAGTTTCTCTAAGGATTCTTCCACCAGTTCATCAATTGGCATGGCATTCAAAGGTTGATTTTGTAATAAGTGGTCAATAAGGTCATCTTCATCTAGTTGCTTACTTCCCATTGTAGTGTATAGTGTACAAAATGGGTAGAGGGATGACTGATAAAGGTCTTCTTCTTCCTCATCCTCTATCCACAAGGGTAAGTCATGCTCAACAGAGGGTTGAGTAGGGGGATATAATACAAGTTGCTTTGAGAGATGCCCATTCTTGATGGTCATGTTCCCAACTCTGTAACTAATGTAAGCATCAACAGTAGCAAATCAAGGTCTCCCTAGAATGAGAGGGAAACCATTAATATTTTTCTTGAGATGGAGGAAAAGGAAATTTGTGGGATACTCCTAGGAGTCAATTAAGACCATCAAATCCTTAATAAATCCTTCAGGGGATGTTATGGATCTATCTGCAAGCTGAAGTACTGTAGTGGTCTTCCTGAATGCTCCTTAGAGGTTGAGCTTTAGCATGGTTTCCTTTGTCATAACATTGATTTCAGCCCCAAGGTCAATGAAGGTATTAGGTACCATAATGCTATTAATGTGCACATCCACTACTGGGCTACCAGGATCCAAATACTTTGGGGAGATCACCCTCCCAAGCATTAGATCATACAGCTGCCCAACAACGTTGATAGTGGTGGCATCTCTTTTTCTTCTCCTGTGCCCCTTGAAACATTCTTCCCTACTAATGTTGTTGTAAAAGGGGAAATTTTTTATGGCCTAGAGAAGGGTTATTTTAACACACAAAATTTTTAACTCCCCAGAAGTTCAGCCTCTAATGGGGTGTGTTGTTTAGGTTGGATCAACCCTTTAGGATAGGGAGGTGCATTAGCTTGAGGGGTATTATCCTTCTTCTCTTCTTCAAGATCGTCAGGTGGAGGAGGTGGGTGAGAATTTGGAAGTACCTTTCCAAACCAAAGGTTGATCTCTTGGATTTCCATGACAAAAGCAGGATAGGATGTTTCTCCGCTGTAAACTAGTTGTGCCTGCTTATTTTTTGGGTTACGATTGGGTTGGGCAAGCATTCGAGGTTGTTTAGGTGGGTTATTGTGAGGTAGTTGTGGTTGTGGTCGAGGAGGGGGTATTATGGTGGGAAGTTTGGTTACCTAGGGCCTTTATCCTTGTGAAGGGTTGCCCCATGGAGGAGGCTAAGGTTGATATGGCTGGAAAGGTGGGTTGAGAGGCTGAGGGGGGGTATTGAGGAGTATAGGACCAAGGATAGGGCACGAACCATGATGGATGGGTTGGAGGGTACCAAGGCTGGAAATGTGCATTCTCATTTGTATTATAAGGAGGATATTGTGCACCCTGCATGCACTGATGATATGGTTGAGGGCCTTGGGGCCTCCTTTGGTTGATGAAGTAGAGTTGCTCAAGCCATTCTCTTCCCCCTAGTATACTATTTTTAGGCTTGGAAGAGAGGGACATTTTTCTATTGCATGTTTTTCCTCATAGATAGAGAAAACTTCTAAGGTGTTCAGTGGGCACCCATTTCTAGGATGCCTCTCAGTGCATCTAGGGAAAAAAATAGCTAGTGCCCTTTCCACTTTCTCTTACTTCCTTTTAATCTGCATAGTGTCCATTTTCAAGGCAAAAGTATGCAACATTTCACTCTTGAAGTCTTCCAACATACTCCCTATCTCGTGCTTGAATTTTGAGGTGGAGGGAGAAGAGTTAACCAAACCTTGATTGGACCTTACTCTTTTCCTAACAACCCTATAATGGTTCTTGAATATTGTCTTCAACTCATCATAGGTCAACTGGTAAATGTCTCCTCCATATAGCATATTGAGGGTCTCAATTACATCCTCCCTAGTCCCTCTGAGAATTACAAGCTTGAGTGATTCAAGACCAAGGGTACAATTATCCCACCTATAGTTGACTTGGAACCTTTCCTCATAGTATTCTAAGACTCATATGGCCCTAGGGTCATCATAAAGATTTCTTCTTTTGCCTCCTTAGACCTACAATAATCCCTATACTTCTGATTAAAAGCTTGTTGCATTTGTTCCCAAGTAGTGATGTTGCCTCCAAATAGGCTCATAAACTAGCAAAAGGCTACATCTTTGAGGATGGAGGGAAATAACTTTATATTATGTTTGTCATAGGTATAGTCATATGTCCTACAAAATACAACAAACTCAAACAATAATATGTCAGGGTCCTCAAAGGCTAGGACATGGAAGTGTGTAAGGGAAATGAGGCTGATATTCTTGATCCTTGCCTCCCCGTTAGTTTATTGGATAGGAAAGAACTCATTCCGCCTGTTTTCAACCATATTTTGGACAGGTGATATGGACTATTCCTCCCCCAGGGGTTCTTCAAAAATTTTAGGTTGCTCACCTAGAGGATTTCTTAACTATCTTGTGGCTAGAGAGGTAAGTTCACAGTCACAAAAGAAGAGTGGTGGTTGACTGCTTGAAGGAGTGGGAGTTTTGGGTAGAAATTTCCCTTGATTATCCCTACTCCTACGAGGCGTGAAAGAACTTTTTTTTAACTGTTTCAAGTCAAACAATGCTAATGAAAAACAAATAAAGGCAAATAAAGGCAACTTCTAAGTAGAAACAACACCTACTTGGATAACTCCCCGAAAATAACGCCAAAAAGTGATGAGCCTCAGTATCACAACAAGAATGTTGAGACTCCAAAGGCTACTAACTTTAATTATCAACTCGTGGTTTGTACAAGCTTAAGAGGTGACAATTTTATATTCACAGTAGGTCAAGTTGTACCCATGCCACCTTCAAGAAATGGACCAAATCAAGGCATACAGAGACCACTCTTTCAACTAGCTAATGGAAATTGCATGAAAAGAGAGCGAGATCTACCCCAACTTCAAGAATGGAAATATTATTCTACTTGCAGAAATGAAGATGCTACTCATTCAAATGTGAAGACTAACTCTAATTGCAGGAATGTTAATATTATGCTAATTGTATAAATGAATAATATTATTCTACTTGTGGAATGTAAACCTTGTGCTACTTGCAGAAATGTAAATCAATATTGTAAGTGCAGAATGTGAGAAGTTTCTTTGAAAAGGAAATTAATCTATTCAACCCCAACACTTGCATCTGAAACCCTAAGAAAGAATGAATTAAAGAATTAGGCCTAATCCAATTTGAATTTATGAATCACCCTTTCTATCATTTTTTTCAAAGAAACCTAGCTTTAGTTATAGAGCCCATGTGCATTTCATAAGAAAACCATCATTACCATTCAAATTTGGAAATCTCTCATCTAACCCTAATTGTAGAATTGTACTTGTAACGAAGAAAAGGTAGGTCTAGAGTGGTCTTTGTTCCTTCCCAATCATGGATTAAGAGCCTAGGGGTAATTATTCCATCCCAAGAGACAAAGATAATGCTTCTAGAGAAAATCTAGTCAAGTTTGGACAGTGTTACAGGATGCTACAAGATTGCTCTATTTTGCTATAGGATTGGATATGTGAACATCCTGAGGGTGGAAAAAGTGTCTTGAATGTGGGGAAGGGTAGATGAGGGTGTATGAAGTCTATATGAGGCCTTTTACAAGCTTAGCACATCTCAAAGGCCCATCTTGCACAAAATCAAATGCTCATAGTGTCCTTCAATGACCCATAAATGTGGTTTCAGTGGCATAGTTTTGAGGGTAATGTGAGATGACAAGGAAGAAGTTGATGATGACAAGAGAGATGTAGGATAAGTGTGCCAAACCTACAAGCTATTGGTAGTACATGAAGACCAACAATCAATACCTTTTTTTACTTTAGAAATATGCCAAACTAATGATCAAATCGTAACAAAATAAACTACATAAGAAAGGATGAGTTGAACTTTATGAAACCAAATAAGAAAGGATGAGTTGAATTTTATGAAACCAAATAAGAAAGGATGAGTTGAATTTTATTGCAATAAGAGTCAATCTATGTTGTAGCATGAATTTGACCTAAATACATGAAATCTTGAAGAATAATGTGATTTTAACTCCTAGATATGCAAAAACAAAGTATGTGTTAGCTTAGGGGGTCCTGACCCAGGTTCGTAATTAGTTGCGCCAACCAACAAATCCCTACACTACTAGCCCTTTCAGCAACAACCCACATAGCGCAGGCTGTAGTCTCACCCGAAGCAGTATGGGGGGATGCAAGAACCAAGTTTCTGCATCTAGAGACTAGTGTTATGTCTTTTAGTACCTCAAATCTGCCTTTGCGCAGATCGATACACTTCTAGGGCTCACTGTTGTAACTCTGTCAAAATGGTCTTTAGACCTCCACGAAGGTCTATGATTGGTATTTGCGGACCTTTAGCAGTCGACCTATCTACTTACACGCATCAAAAAGCAATCCTAAGTTAGGATTCATGCAGATTTACTTAAGTTGTTCATAAACATCAAAGAATGCATCAGAGTCTTCATGAAAACACATAAACATGCATTGTGTACATCATTAACACTTATTCAGTAGAATAGTGCAACATTCGACCAATATTTCATAAAACACATCATTCATCGACAACATATAATATTAATAGTAATAAACAAAGATACACAATAATTCTTCGAAAACTGTCTTTATTAATCTTCAATTCAGGATTACATACTCAAAACTACCCTATGCACTCAGCTGCAGGAGTCCGTGCACTCAGTTGTGGACTCTACCTAGGCCTCTGCACACTCATCTGCAGTGCCTTTTTTCTCCTATCTGACCCACTTCTCTACTCTATCACTTCCCTTCTATCTTTCCATTACATATAATATATGCCTTAGACTCTCTAAGACACACCTATTTATAGCCTTTTTCATACAATCCCATGGTCCGTGGACCATAGGTGGATCTCAAAACTAACTCAAACTTTACATAAACATGGGGATAAAACCCCTTTGACTCCTAATCTTCTATGTGCTCTGCATCCACAAATTGCGGAGACTTTACATTAATTACAAAAATGTATCAAAACTTGGGTTATTTTAACCCCAAAACTGACCCAGGAGACCCCATCCCAATAGTATGTAAGAGAGAAATGTTCTAAAGCCTAGCAATATACAAAGGAGAATAACCACATGTTTTTTACTTGTTGTTGTAGACCCTTTGTTATGAAACTAGCTCAAGAAAAGATAGAAAAGATAGATCAACGCCTTAGAATTCAGCCTCTTCGAGGGGGCAACCAACTTTACATTACATAAATGAACAATTCTTCGATGATACAAATGACAAAACCTCCTTTCTATATATAGGAGTCTAAGAAGTCACAATATAACCCAGCCGACCTAATAATTAATAATATAAAGCACAAAAATAACAATAGAGGGATTCATGGGGCACAGTAATAACAATATGGGGGCAATAGGGGCACAACAATATTAATAACGGGTACAACTACCATAGTAATGGGGTAATCACTAGTATTATAGGGACCCAACACCCTTGAACCATGCTTCCCACAAGAGGTGGTAATTAGGCCTACAACAACAATTTTTTTGCAAGTAAACTTATACTAATAAAGAAGGAAATGCTACTCCTAAAAATAATTTCTAAATAAAATAAACAAAGAGATATTGGAGTCTCTCGGTTGGGCCCTAACCCAAGGGGACTCAACCCTCTGAAACAAACTCAAATGTGAGACAAAAATAGTTTTCATTAACTTAAAATGAAGTTCAAATATATCATGCAAAGAAAAAATGACAATCTCAAGTCCTTGGCTATTAGTAGCTCTCCCTTTCTCCAAAAATTTGAATCGTAGTGAGCCTTTAGGTTGTTTATCTATACAAAGATGTCTAAGGGGAAACCTCCTTGGAAAGAGGATTTATTTTCTCCAAAATCTTAAAAAAAAAAAAGTGGATCTATCTCCCTTAGATCCTCACAATTACTTGAGTTCGTTGGCTTCTAGCATATCTTGAGTTATTGATGAATTATTTTAGGGATCAAGACAAGTTGACGGAGAGTAAATGCAATGGAAAAGCCTCTTACATCTCCTCTAGATACCTCCAACACACCTTTGCATAGTAAATGCACTCAAAAATGCTCTTTTCCTTGCACATTAGCCACATTAGGCCACGAAGTATGACAAACATCCTTTAGTCTTCCTACTAAGCACATTATAGCCAAAAATATGTTAATTAATGTGAGAAAAGAAGAACTTATAGGTTGTAGGATAGAAAAATCATCTCCCCCCTACTAAATCTTTTTCTCACCCTTTGAGCAACTTACTCATTAATTTGTAGTTCATGCATGGCCTTGGTGGCCTTCTGACATCCCAAGGCACCTCAGACGGTGTGCCTTCATGTGGGTAGAATCCTGCACTTGCCTCTATGTTTCCCACTCCCTTTGTTCCTTTTCTTGATCTATTCTCTCTTGTAGGCCCAATAGCAATGGAGGATTGAGCTTTAGCCCAATCCAATTGATCTTATTTCTTGAACAATTCTTTTGTATAATGGGGTTCTCTCCAGGGCATTCCTTAACCTTTTAGGGGAGAGATATTCCCTTATTTGTAGACTATGGGGAAGTGCATGCCATCACCTTTGGAAAGCCTGTAAACTACCAGTCCCCAATATCCTAAAGTTATCTTCGAAATGGAGGATGGATTTTTAACTTTGCTTTGATGTATTGGGGCTCACTTGCTTCTTTGGCCATAAACTTATTTACTTCCTCAACCCTTGTTTCTTCATGGACAATGTAAAAACCCATCATTGATTTACTATGTAAATAAAATAAGACCAAGGTCATGGGACACATATTCCAAGTTGAATGTTGGGCAAAACACTTTGGTGGGCATCACTTGTGATTAATTAATGGCTATGGAAATTGACAAAGGCAATGGAAAAGGCAAAGTAGCAATAATTGGCATTTTATTTATGGAATAAAGGAAATTAGGAGAAAATAAAGGTGAAGAGACACATATTTGAATGAAAAGGAAATTAGAGGGAAAATGAAGGAAAATGAAGAAAATAGAGGCCTCAATGATAAAAAGGCTTTTGAGGATCAGTGCACAAATTTTGTCAGTTTAGTTTTGGAGCTCTGTTTTTATTCTCCCATACTCTTGCATGCTTAGAGAATTCTTGGAGCATGCTTGGAGCACTCTAGTATTCACTTGGATTGGAGAAAGAAGGAAAGGAAAGTAGGAAAGTGCAAGGGAACAGTTGGATCAACAACTACAGTTGTATTGCTTTGCAGGTAACAGGTTGCATGTGTGATTACCTTGCTGATTTTTGGATGCATGGTATATGCATGTGATTTTTTGGTTATGTGTTACCATTGGCATGGGGATTTTCTTGGATTGATAGTGGTTTTAGCCTTGCATTGACATTTCCTGGATATCCATGGTGTTGTGGGTCTTTCCACTTGATTTTTTTTATGAATGTTGCTCATATTCATAATGGTTGTGGGTTGGAAAAAACGCTTTGGAAGCCCTAGAACAACTTGGGTTGAGCTAGTAGTCCTAGAGCCAAGGATGGGAAAAACATTATGGAGCCCTTGGTGGGTTGAGTTACTAGTCCCTGAAGGCGGGTTGGACAAAAGCTCTAGAGCCTTGGAAGGTTGTGGGTTCAATTACTAGTTCCTAGAGCCCTCGACAACTTTGGTAGAGGCTGGTCTGGTTGATATTAGTGATGTCCAATCTTAGAGGTGGAATCACTGTGGTTGAGGGTTGAGGTGGTTTGGCCTCTGGAAGCCCTGGTTGTTTTTGTCTTGGCTTATTCCATGAGATCCTACATTCATGCTTTGAATATGGCGTGGGGGTGATTGGCTGAAAGAGAGATTTGTTTCAAAGCAATCTATGGTTAAGTGGTATGTGGAAGTCCCTGACTTGGTTGGTATTTTCATATATTAACAAGAGTTATTATTCTATTGTGATTCATGTATACTTGTAGTGATTATTTTGGTGCAATTATGGCTGAGATGCCATGGTTTATATATTGGTTATTTATTGGTCACATGATGTATGTTATCTATGTCTCATGACATATTTTGTTTAGTTATATAATGGTTGATGAATATATGGACTAATAAGTGTTGTTGCAGTTATGTGGTGAGGGCATAAATCCTTCTTGGTGATTCTCAGATGAATCTCAGGCTTTTATGATCATATATGCATTCATGGCCAATAGCTGACATGTCTGCCACGTGTTTGAAGAAATGTCTAGTGTGTTATAGGTGTTCTAGGTCAAGTTTGAATGATTAGCATTTTCATGATGAGAAATATGATTCTCAAAAGTTACAGGAAGTTTTGGGTAGTGTTCTAGAGACTAGCCTAGAAAAGTGGCTTAAATCCCAAGACTGCATGCACAAAAATGGAGATATGGGGTCATAATTGGAGGCTCACAACTGCATGCAAGCAGTGTCAAGGGTGCGGTTATAGGCCTAATCCAAATAAAAATGGTTCCAGCTCAAGGATTAACAACCATGGTGTTTCTTTAGCTCTAGGGTGATATGTAGTCCCTGTAGGATGTAAGTTTATGGTCAATTTGTAGGCCCCATTTCCTTAATTGGAACTAGGAGGTTGGGTCAAGTCATATTGACACTCATATCATATTTACCCTGATGAGCTTGTAAATTTGGGTAAATGTGGGAGGATGTATTATAGGGTGGTATCAGAGTGAGGTTGTAGCACTGGACCTCAGGGTAGATGTGATTGTTACGTATGCATGTCTGATTGTCTATGTGTTTATCATGCATGCATGTTGGTTATTTCTCGTGATGGTCATTGTTGCAGTTGTGTCATCATGTAGATATTGATGATGTTGGTATGTTATGATATATATATTATATATATATATATAATATATATATAGATATATTATGCTAATATAGATTTACTTTTGCAAACGAGATAGCCTCTCTTGAACTTCACCTAGGTATGTTGATTATTTTTATATTTGGTTATTTGACATGGTATGTTTGCAAAAAGAAGAATATTAAAGAGGACAAGTAGAATGGTGGACTATAGTTCATGTGACTCCCGTTATAGATCATATGAGCAAAAAAGAGATGAGTACTCTCCTAACATAGCAATAACCTTGAGAAGCTTGAAGGCAGAGATCAGAAGTTGTAAGGCGGATAATGATAGGGTAATTTAGTCATGGGAAATACTTGCCCGGGAACAAGAAAAGCAAGCAGAGGTCAATGCAGTGATCCGTTAGATTTTATCAAATTTTTAGAGATGGGGACAACCACAAATCAATTATGGATAGGAGGAAAGGATAAATGGGTCATATGGTAGCAGGTCTCATGGAGGACACAAATCAGGCAGAGATGACATAGTCAGAGGTGGTAGATGAATGGGTACACATGACAAGAGAGTTAGTGGTTATCGGTTTTATTCTAGGTTTGAATCAGTGAGACAACATGGTCATCATCATTATCATCTTTACAGGAGGAGTGAGAAGCAATACTTTTTGGATGAGTTCAAGAAATCCAAACCCCTACCTTTGATGGAGAGTTGAAGAAACCAAAAGATGCAAAAGCATGGCTTCTTGGGATGAACAAGTTTTTTGAGCTGCAAGATTATTTACAGAATATGAAGGCCAAGATAACTATTTTTATTCTCATGGGAAAAGCAAACATATAGTGGGAAGATGTGAAGCGTGTTAAAGGCATCAAGATAGAGGAGTTGAATTGGCATGAGTAAATTAGAAGACTCTTCAAAAAGAAGCACTTTTCAGAGAGATACTATAATGGTAAGGCCAAGGAATTATATGAGCTTAAGATGGTGTCTATGACAAATGAAGACTATATAACTATGTTTTGGAGTTTTTGAGGTATGTGCCTTATCTTAAGGATGATAAGATGAAGGTTCAAAGATTTGTTAGTGGTATTCCATTCGAATTTAAGGATTTCATAGAGTATGACGAGCCTCAGACATAAAAGGAAGTAATTGGGAAGTTGAAACATTGTTATGAACAGTCTAAGCATAATATGGAACCTAAGAAGCGTTAGAAAGGTAATGATAAGATGAAAGGAAAGTGGGATAAGAAATGAGGAAGACCGTAGGATGCGGTAACAAGGAGAATGCAACATTGTATAAGAAATTCAATGTAGTTGACAGAGGACAGAGATTTCAGTATGAGGAGCAGAACAAGGGTGATGGAAGGAAGCCTTTGCAGTTTTAGAATTATAGTAAGGATCATCGCAAGAGAGATTTTCCATATCATCAGGGTGGCAGATATCAAATTTACAGTGCTCATGAGGCATAGACTATTGGGGATGTTGGACAAAATATTCCTCAAATTTATGCAACATTGGATAATAGGCAAGTTGATCACCAGGCATCTTTTATTGAGATGGAAGCTAAGATTTTTGATCGGTTTGTTTCTATTTTGATTGAACCTATATCTAACTATAGTTATATCAGTCCTGACCTCATGGATAATTGTTGCTTGAATAAAAAAGTGCATGCAGACTCTTAGTTGGTGCAGTTGGCTATAGGTACCAAGAAAAGAGTTCATCATTGGGTGAGATCTTGTGCATTTGAGCTTAATAGTATGTCTACACTAGCACATCTAAACGTGCTTCCGTTTGGATCATACAATATTCTTTTGGGTATTGATTGGTTATACATTCATAGGAATAATGTTCAGTGTTATGACAAGGGTATTGAGTGCCTGGATGATGATGGAGAGAGGAGAATCTTGCAGTGTAAGAAGAAACCTACATCAATGAGAATGGTTACAATTATGCAGGCAAAGTATAGTAGTAGGAAAGGGTGTGTATTGTTTCTAGTTCATATTTCCAATGACAAAGGGAAGGATGTTGAGGATGCTAAAGTCTTGAAGAGGTATCCAGTTTTGCAGTAGTTTCAGGATGTATTTCCAGTTGAGATTTTAGAGTTACCGCGTAATAGGGAAGTGGAATTTTCTATTGAGTTTATGCCAGAAGCAACATCAAAATCAAAGGCACCTTACAAGATGAGCACCCCAGAGTTGGTGAAATTGAAATTACAGCTTAAGGAAATGCTTGATAAGGGATACATTAGGCCAAGTGTATCACCTTGGGGTGAACCAGTGTTGTTTGTGAAGAAGAAGGATGGTACTCTTAGGTTGTGTATTGATTACAAGCAGTTGAACAAGGTCACTATCAAGAACAAGTATCCTTTGTCACAGATTGATGACTTGTTTCATCAATTGAAGGGAGAAGTAGTGTTCTCAAAGATTGAATTGAGATCAGGATATCATCAGGTACACATCAAAAAATAGGACATCTACAAAACCAAATTTTGTACTAGGTATGGGCATTATGAGTTTGTAGTAGTTCATTTTGGTCTTACTAATGCTCTGTCTACTTTCATGTGTTTGATGGATAGCGTGTTGCATCCTTATCTCGACAAGTTTGTGATATATTGATATATTTTAAGAATGAGGAAGAGCATGCAAAACACCTAGAAGCAGTGTTAAGATTGTTGAGAGAGCATCAGTTGTATGCTAAGCTTAGTAAGTGTAGTTTATTTCAGACAAAAGTTCATTCCTTAGGATATGTTGTTTCTAAGGAAGGTATAGTAGTGAACCCAAAAACGATCAGAGCTATCATGGAGTAGGAAACTCCTAGGAATGTGGATGAGATCAAATCATTCATGGGATTAGAAGGTTACTACATGTGGTTCATTAGGAACTTCTCACAGATTACCTATCATACTACATCCTTGTCAAAAGGGAAGAAATATGCTTACAGATGCTCCGGTCATGAAGATTGCAGATCCAAATAAAGAGTTTGTGATATGTATATGTTGGCTTAAGTGGTCATGACCCAGGTTTAGAGTTAGTTGTGCCAACCAACAAAACCCTAACTACTTGCCCCTTTAGAAACAACTCACGTAGCACAGGATTAAGTCTCACACGAAGCAATATTAGGGTATGACAGAACCAGGTTTTTGCATCTAGAGATTAGTGTGATGGGTTCTTGCGGTTTCTAGGGCTTCTTTCAGTCTTCAGGAACCCTAACCCTTAAAATATAGATAATTACAATAACTCACAGAAACAGACTCTAAACCTTCGTGAACCCTAACCCTTAAAATATAGATAATTACAGTAACTCGCAGAAACAGACTCTAAACCTTCATGAAATGATTTAAACTTTCATAACAGTAAATAAATAAGCAGATCTACTACTTTTGCTTATCAATTAAGCATTACTTCATATAAGTTCAGAGTAATAGAGAAAATATAGAGACATTGCATAAGTAAATATAGATGCACAGATACACAAGTATGGATCAAAATAGTTTTTGTTAGATGTATTATTTATGTTACAGACTCTTCTTCCCTGCACACACAGCTATAGGGACCCACGCACTCATCGTACTGACTTACCAAGGTCTCTACGCACATAGCTGCAGGATCCTTCCCCTTCGCCTAAGTACAAGAAACAAACTTTCTTGTCTCTGACTACTTTCCCATACAATGATCTTCTATTCTATGATTTTTCCTCCTAGACTCGCTATGAATCCTTTATATATATTTTTCTTTTACAATACCATGGGCGGGTCACAAAACTCCTTATCTTCTAACAAACCAAGGGAATAAAGCCCCTTTTTACTCTATGACCTTCGTGCTCTGCTACCTCAAAATGCGAAGACTTTACAAATATACAAAAATTAATGACAAAATTTACCCCAAGGGAACCTGTCCCAACACAATTTGGCGACTCATCCTCGATTCACTCTGCTAGTGGCACCTCTATCTTCACCTGCAACTCGCTGAACTTGATCTTCAAAACATGTATATTCATTGTTCCCTGCGTAGTATCTTGTTGCACTTCTTCAACCAATTTTTTAGTAGTTGGGCCTTCAACTACAATGCCCATGGTCCTTTGAGTCTATTGCATTCCTTTGAGCTTGCTCTGAACTGACAGAGTCAACTAACTCAACTCATATGTCCATGGGTGTGTCCTTGAAGATATGATCTCTTCCTTGTGATGAAGCTCATCAATCTCGTTCTGAATCAGCTTTCCTTCCTGTAGTCTGGCAAACCTTTGCATTGGTGCTAAGGTTCGCACTGTTGATCTGATTTCGTCAAACTAGCGCTTTTTTTCCCTAATGTCTACACTAATCTTTTGCAGAGTTGGATCCTCCTATAGTGAGGTCCATGACGCAGCGCAGAAGCAGAACTCAAGAAAAAAACCAAATCACCCCACGGATCCCCTTTTAATTATAACCCAACTGTTTCTTTTTAATCTAAAATACTTTGAAAAACAAGTTGAAACAATGGGATTTTACTTTTTTTAATCGGCGCACTCGCCGTACCTGAAAGTCAACACACCGATCTTTGGTGACCATTGATCTAGAGTTGTGAGATTTGACAGTCCAGATTAAATCGCTTTATTGCTGGTCACAAGGCCTTTGATTCGGCGCTTTCCTTTAGCAGAGTCCTGATGTGATTTATTGCTAATGTGATCGCTACTTTCCCCGCTTAAAGCCTTACCGCTCCCCCTCAAGAGTTCCGATGTGATGTGTCGGCAATCGCATGTTGCAAGGTTTCGGGGTTGAGACTTTAACATATGCCTCTCCTCTTTTGCAATGCGATATGTAATATTTCATGGACCTGATAACATTAAAAACCTCCATCCATAATATTTGAAGTCCGGATTCCAAATCCGACTAAGTTATGTGCTAATTCTTAGTGTAATTTGGGTTTTCTGCTTGCGGGACCAAAACAATATAATAAGCTCACCAATAATTCTTTTAACTATGTGTTTCCGATTGTAAAGTATGGAAACGGGGCAATCATTGATTCTCTCCCGAACACAAGCAAAACATATGAAATCATAATATGATTTTCGCAGGTTTGATAATGAAATTACACAAACAGCATCATTTATTCATAAATAAAAGGGTTATAGAGTCTCGGCCTTGGGCCTGATTACAACAAAATAAAATAACTATGTTTCCCATGAAATCCACACACAATTCTTGGTTCTCGCTCTACTCGATCCTCTCCTCAATTTTCTTCGTTTTCATTACATTTTTCCTTCCTTTTATCAATCGAATATCACTCAAACTGTGTCTAACAAATCAATCCCTATTTTTAATAAATCTAATAGCAAATCTTCTAATTCCTAGATCTATCTCACACCTATGCTACCAACTCATCTTTGAGCCTAAAATAAGACAATTTCTAACTTATTATAGTAATGAAATACAACTCATTTCTTGAAAGATTAAACCCTCTCAGTAAAACTGCCTTTTTGACCCATAAGGTCAATGAATTTCAACTTGTTTAGCCACAACATGTGAACAAACTTTCACATTGCTGGTTAAGTCCAGATGCTCCTGCATCAGGTTTACTCCATACTTCTGTAAATTTGCTGTTGTCAACCAACTAGCATCCTCCACTGGCTGTCCTTTCCATTTGACTATATATTGGAAATAAGTCTATCTTCTGGTTCTTTTGGATACTCTTTTCTCCAAAACAACTTCCACTTCTTTCTTAGTTGTCTTTGGCATTTGTTCTTCCCAATTCAAAGTTTGAACTTCATCTCCTGCAATTTCCTCCTATATCTTTGTCTCTTCCTCTTTCTATGGATACAAATCTGCAACATTTAAAATGGGTGATATTCCAATCCCTTCTGGCAACTCAATTTCATATGCATTAGCTGAAAACTTTCTTACAATTTTACATGGTCCTATCTTTTTCATTTTTAGTTTGTTGTAAGTTTTATCAGGAAATCTTTCTTTTCTCAAATACACCATCACTAAGTCTCCCACTTGGAATTATTTCTCTTTTCTTTTCATATCTACCCTCTATTTGTTTTTGTTGTTGCTTTCCTGCAATCTGCCTTTCACTTTTTCTTGTAGTCTCTGCATCTGTTCTCCAAACTCTTCAGCTTTTGCACTTTTGGTCTCCTGTTTACCCAAATCCCTGAGCTCATACACACCTCTTGGATTCATTCCAAAAACAATCTGAAATGGACTCATTCCAGTACTTTAGTTTGGAGTATCATTATAAGCAAGGTCAGCTTGAGCTAGTGCTAAATCCCACTGCTTAATATTTTGATACACTAAAATCCTCAATATATTCCCCAAGCTCCTGTTTACTACTTTGGTCTATCCATCTGTTTGAGGATGGTATGCTGAACTAAAACTGAGGTTAGCTGCCAATTTCTTCCAAAGAGTTCTCCACCCTACAAACTTTGTATCTCTACCAAACAAAATACTTACAGGTAACCCATGTAATCTTACAATTTCTGAAAAGAATAAATTAGCTATGTGTGTTGCATCACTAGTCTTCCTACATGTAATGAAATGTGCCATTTTGGAAAATCTGTCTACCACAACATAAATGGAATCATTCCCT
The DNA here is from genome assembly GCA_000404065.3 of Pinus taeda. NCBI lineage: Eukaryota > Viridiplantae > Streptophyta > Pinopsida > Pinales > Pinaceae > Pinus > Pinus taeda. The sequence continues at coordinate 271,949 of APFE031341554.1, forward strand.
CTCTGGCCTTTTGGTAATCCCAAAACAAAATCCATGCTAACTGCATCCCACATTCGGTCTGGTATTGGCAATGGCTGATACAATCCTGCATTCTGACTCCTTCCTTTTGCATGCTGACTTATCCTACACTTCTCAACAAATTTCTTAACATCAATCTGCATTTTTGGCCAATAATAAAAAGCATTCACCTAAGTGACCAGATAATCCTCCACTATGTTTCTCCTTTATTATGTTTTCCCTCATGGAACATTTGGGAATACACAACTTGTTGCTTTTAAACAATAGGCCTCCTTGAATGAGATAGTCCAACCACTGACTTCTGTTATGACTCATTGGATTCTGAATTGTTGTATAGATATCTTTGAAATGTGCATCATCCTTGTACATTTCAATCATTTCCTCAAATCCTACAACACCCACTTTGAATTCTTGCACAATAAAACTTACCCTACTCAATGCATCTACTACTTTATTTGACTTACCACTCTTGTGCTTTATTACAAAAGTAAAGTTTTGCAGAAATTCTACCCACTTGGCATGTTTCTGATTCAACTTCGGCTGGTTATTGATGAATTGTAAGGCATGATTGTCTAAATAAAATATGAATTCTTTTGGCATCAAATAATGTCTCCATTTTTTTAAGGCCTGCACAATAGCATAAAACTCTTTATCATAAGAAGAATATTTCTTCTTTGCATCATTCAATTTCTCACTGAAGTATGCTATCATTCTTTGTTCCCGACTCAAAACTGCGCCAATTGCAACTCCACTAACATCTGTTTCTACTTGAAAGACTTTCTCAAAATCAAGCGAAGCTAAAATTGGCTCCTCTATGATTTTCTTCTTCAGCAAATTAAAATTTCTGTCGACTGCTTCTGTCCACTTGAATGGTTGACTGATCTCCTTGATTTTTTCAAGAATGGGTGCACAAATCTGACTAAATCCTTTGATAAAATTTATATAAAAACTTGCAAGACCATGGAAGCTTCTTACCTCAAATATATTTCTGGGAGTAGGCCAGTTCCAAATTGCTTGGACTTTCTCTGGATCAATCTTCAAGCCTTCTTTAGAAACTACAAATCCCAAGTAAACCAGTTCTTCCTTCATGAAACTACATTTCTTCAGATTTATCAGTAGTTTTTCTTTCTTCGGAGTTCTTAGAACTAACTTAAGATGCTCTAAATGTTCTTCTTTACTTTTACTAAAAACTAGAATATCATCAAGATAAACAATAACAAACTTGTCTGCATACTCCTTCAAGACTTCATTCATTAATATCATGAATGTGCTAGGTGCATTAGTGAGACCAAAAGGCATCACTAATGTTATCGGAAAATCTAGTGTCCATGCAGAGCTGCTAGTCCCACTAAGACGGGTAGCTATCTTAGAAACAAACAAGTTAAAGTTACTTTCGTTTTCCTTTACGAGAAGTAGATAGGAGAGGAGAAAAGAATACCAACCTCAATCTTTTGCTTGGTTCCTTGCTTGTTCCTTCTCCCCTCTAGCAAATCTTTGCCGCTCTTTCCTTGACCACTCTGCTTCAAAGAGTACCTGTAAAGTCAAAGCAGCATAATACCTTCAAAGTGCAGAGATCTACAATCATAAACAATATAGGACCAAATATATATTAGCCACACAAATGCATATATTATCAGACATACAAGAATGTGGAGGAAAACTTGAATAGCTTTATTGATATAAAGATTAGAAGAGAGGATTACAACCCATTGATCTAACCCAGCACCATCCTCCCAGCATGAAAGCCCTTCTTCACCTCATGAAAAGCTTAGATCACCCAACACTATGATATTCCACCAGGAAACCAACAACACTTCCTTACAAGATACAAGATTCCAGCCTTTGGATCTCTGGGATGAGGGATCCATATATAGATGATTGCAGGGGGGTGAGTCAGCTTCTGGGATTTTCATTAGTGTCCTCTCTCTAATAGTTCTTGATTCCGCTTGGAGATTGATGATCTCTTACTCATCCCTCGGCAAATTCTAAGAGGCAAGTTTCACAAGAGAAGTTTCCGGATCCTTCCATGATCATCCACCTTGCAAACTGTCTCTGCCATTTGTCTACTCTCGCCTATCGCACCCTACAGAAGGGATTTTCAGTATGCATCGCACTTTTTGCACTGAGCAGGTGAGATGCATCGCACCCTTAGCATTGAGCAATCTGTATGGTCCAGTTTTGACGAGTTCTGAGCAGTTTTCTGTGGAGAACTTCTGGGAGATGATGTAATCAGCTGACCTTGTTCCTTTAGGGCATGAA